>PVKP010006528.1:0-82476 GCA_004027715.1 Plecturocebus donacophilus
CCCATATTTCTTGGAGGCTTTGTTCATTCCTTTTTACCCTTTTTTCTGTCATCTTGCCTTCTTGTTTTATTTCATTGAGTTGATCTTCGACCTCTGATATCCTTTCTTCCGCTTGGTCAATTCAGCTGTTGAAACTTGTGCATGCTTCGCGAAGTTCTCATGTTGTGTTTTTCAGCTCCATCAATTCACTTATGTTCTTCTCTAAGTTGTCCATTCTCCTTAGCATTTCGTTAAATCTTCTTTCAAGGTTCTTAGTTTCTTTGCATTGGGTTAGAACATATTCTTTTAGCTCACAGAAGTTTCTTATTATCCACCTTCTGAAGCCTGATTCTGAGTTCATCACACTCATCCTCCGTCAAGCCTTGTTCTCTTGCTGATGAGGAGCTGTGATCCCCTGTAGAAGGAGAGGCATTCTGATTTCGGGTGTTCTCAGCCTTTTTGCACTGGTTTCTTCCCATCTTTGTGGATTTATCCACCTGTCATCTTTGTAATTGCTGACTTTCAGATTGGGTCTCTGAGTGGATGTCTGGCTTGTTGGTGATGAAGTTTTTTCTGTTTCTTAGTTTTCCTTCGGGGAGCGCTCCTTCCCCACAGAGCTGGGCCTTCCCGGGTTCAGCTGTGCTTGTTCTCAGTCCTCAGCGCTTCCAATTGCTGTTCTCCTTTGGGGATTGGACCAGCTGAGCCCGACTAAAAGGGCATCCAGTCCCGTACACTCCACACCGAGAAGTGCCGCGCCGGCCAAAAGAGTTGCGCTGGCGACGCTTGTGGCTCCTTTGCTGGGAATCTCCCAGTCTGTGGGCATCAAAAATTCGTCTGCAATTGTGGCGTCCACTCGCTCTCTGCGCTTTCACTGGGCGCTACAATCCTGAGCTGCTGCTACACGGCCATCTTGGATCTCTCTCCATCACTTTACTTCTTTAAAGAAATTGGATCATTGAAAACCAGTTTGGATTTTTTTCTGAATGTCTCTGTGATGTTTAACGTATTCCTCTGTTCCCTCTGTTTTCTCTCTGTGATGTTAATAGCAAATGATGATTACCACCTAGAACCATCAGTTTATCAGAGATTGCAAATATCTTTCATGTTTTTTGTTGTTATTAGCTGTCATATACTTCTATAAAAGAAATTTCACTTCATCACCTTTTTTTTGTTGTTGTTGTTATTCTGAGATACAGATTGCATAGGAAAGGCAGGATAAACACAGTATTCTTTCCCTTTATTTACAGGTGCTCAAAATGTTGAGATAGTGGGGTTTTAAAAATCATTTTCTAAAGAGAATTAATTACTACTTTTAGGTATCATTAATGAACTCTGTAATCATTATAACTCTATTCATAACTCTGTACTTTCTTGTTGATGCTCAAGTTCTTCCATCTTTGTTCATTGAGAGCGTATTTGTCTCCTGAGTTCTTCTGACACAAGCCTAGAATAGTAAGTAGCCTTGGGTCTTTCCACATTTTTTGGTGTGGCAAGTTACAATAAATTTATACATTTCCTGCCCTGAAATCAGGCATCTTTCAAAGAAGCATTAGTTCATTTTTAGTGGGAAATGGTATTTAGAGACAAAAATCTGAAAGCTAGGTGTGCTTATTGTTCTAGATCTTTTTAGTGTTTGCTGATTCTTTATTGGACTGTTCTTCAAACCATGTATTAAAGAAAAGTTCCATACTTTTATCTCTTTATTTTTCTATTTGATTTGTGATCAGTTACAGACTTTTGATTAGGAACCCTTCAAAACACTGCTCAAATTAAGGGCCTTTAAAGTACATTCATTTACATAGAAGGTATTCATTTATGTCGCATCTTACTATTGCTCAGAATGCCTGTTGTAAACATTACTAATTTGGTTATCTTCAGTTCTCCATAGGAGAATAATATAATACTATATAGTCTTTTCATTTTACTAATCCCTACAATCTTTGCAAAGCTTCAGAAAGTCCAAAGTTAAAGTTTTCATAGCAGTTCAAAAACATATAATAAAAAGAAAGTAAATCTAGAAATCTTTACATATCTAGATTTGTAAACCCAATAACAATGTTCTTGTTTGTGGAAGAATGTAGGCTTTGAGATAAAAACATAAAGAGAAGTGGGATGGAGCTGTAATGGAGCAGTTTTTGTATATTTCTGAAATGAAGTAGGTATTAATTTAAATTTGATTGTTACAAAGTGAAGGTTTTCTAATCCCCAGGGTAAATACTATTAAAAAAAAGTTAAACACACACACACACACACACACACACACACACGTAAAGAGAAGAGAATCAACATGTTATACCAGAAAATTCAATTAATTAGAAAAGAAGACAGTAATAGATCAGTTAAAGAACAAATAGAAAACAAATAGCAAAATAGAAGAGTTACATTTTTTAGTAATTACTTGAAATATAAATGCATTAAACTGTGCAGGTAAAAGGCAGAGGTTGACAGAATGAATTTTTAAAAATGTGATTCTACAAGAGATTCACTTTAGATCCAGAGCACAAATAAGTTGAAGGTGAAAGGATGGGAAGAGATTCCATGCAAATAGTAACCAAAAGAGAGCTGGAGTGGATATACTATGAGACAAAATAAACTGTAAGTTAAGAATTGTACAAGAGACAAAGAAAGAGATTATATATTGATAAATAGGCCAATACATCACAAAGATATTATAAACATATATGATCCAAACAACAGAGCTTCCAAATGTATGAAGCAAAAATAGACAGAATCGAAGGGAGAAATAGATTCTTCTAAAATAATAATTGGAGACTTTGGTTGATAGGACAACTAGACAGAAGATCAGAAAAGAAACTGAATACTTGAGCAACACTATAAAACAACTAGACCTAACAGACATATGTAGAACAGTCCACCCAATAACAGTGGAATTTATATTTTAATCAATGCCATATGGAACATTATCCTAGGTAGACCATATGTTAGGCCACAAAACAAACCTCAGTAAAATTTTAAAAGATTGAAATTATTCAAAAATCTTCTGTGGCCATAATGTAATGAAACTAGCTAAGAATAACAGAAGGAAACCTGGGAAATTCACAAGTATGTAGAAATTAAACCACACACTCTTACTAAACAACCAATGGGCCAAAGGAGAAATTACAAATGAAATTAGAAAATATTTTGAGGTGAAGGAAAATGAAATACAATATACCAAAACCTTTAGGATGCAGTGAAAATGGGGAAATTTACAGCTGTAAATGCATACATTAAAAAAGATTCAAATAACTAAAATCAGAAATGATTGTTGACTTTACTACAGACCTCATGGAAATAAAAAGGATTATAGGAGAATATTATGATCAATTTATGCCAAAAAATTAGATGACCTGGATTAAATGAATGACTTCCTAGAAATATACAAACTACCAAATGGACCCAAGAAGTAATAAAACATTTGAATATATTTATAACAAATAAAAAGATTGATTTAGTAATTTGTAAAAAATCTAACAATGAAAAGCACAGGACCAGATGGCTTCACTGGTGAATTCTATCAAATGTTATAACCGAGAGAGTTGTTAGGAAAGCCCCACACTTTGAAATCTGATTGTGAGTCCTTTATTACCGGCAACAGAGAGTCAGCTCACGCTCAAAATCTCTTGGCCCCGAGGAAGGGGCTTGATTCCTTTTTATACCTTGCTTAAGTGGAGGGGGAGCCTAGCTGAAGTGGAATTTTACAGAAGCAGAACAAGCAAGTTAGGGGTGGAAGCTGGTCACTAGGAGGCAGGAGGCTCCCATGATTGTTGATTAACTAAGGAAGGTATACACAAGCGGTTCCCATGATTGCTGGTTACCAAGGAGGGGCATTCGGTACTTTCCATACAGTCAGTCAAAAGAGTATTCACAATAGCAAGTGGGCTTGTCAAGCAGGATATGGTTACAACGGTTATATGTTTCTATAGCTCTAAGTGCAACATGACCCAGCACAGGAACATGACCTAATATGCACTCAAAGGAGAAAAGGTGGGAGGGGTGAGGCAGAGGTTAAGATGGAGTCTGTCTGACTCATCAAAATGGAGTCTGTCTGGCTAACACAGGATAGGTTAGCACACAGTCATTTAAAGAATTAACACCAATGCTTCTTGAATTTGTCCAAAAAATAGAGTGAACACTTCCTTGAGGCTAGCATTCTGTGACGCTAGCTTTGATACCAAAGCCAGATAAAGATAACACAGGAAAATAGTAGACCAATATTCCTTATGAATACACATGCAAAAAATTCTCAAAATTCTAGTAAACTGAATGCAGCAGCATATTAAGAGGATTATGCGTCATGGTAATTATATTTTAACTGGTGGCATCTACCAGCTTTTGTCTCTTAGGTCTATTGCTGTTATAAATCCCTCCAAAACTTAGGACCCACAGTGATACACCTAATATTATTCCCTTTTCTAAGAGCAGCCCTTCTGATGCACATATCATGATATTTTATCTGTAAATACTTTAGAATATATCTCCTAAGAACAAGGATATTCTTTTTAAAAAATTTCTTTCATATTTTTTGAGACAGAGTCTCTCTCTCTTGCTTAGGCTGGAGTGCAGTGGCACGATCTCAGCTCACTGCAACCCCCACCTCCTGGGTTCAAGTGATTCTCATGCCTCAGCCTTTTGAGTAGCTGGGATTACAGGTGTGCACCACCACACGCAGCTAATTTTTGTATTTTTAGTAGAGGCGGGGTTTTGTCATGTTGGCCAGGCAGGTCTTGAACCCCTGGCCTCGAGTGATCCACCTACATTGGTCTCCCAAAGTGCTGGGTTTACTGGCGTGAGGCACCACACCCAGCCCAAGGATATTATTTTACATAACCATGGTACCATTATCATTCCTAAGAAATGTAACATTAGTAACATCAAATATTGTTTATATTCAGATTCTCTCAGTTGTCCCTGCCGTATTTTTTGTGTTTCTTATTTACGTGATAAATGAAAATTGTATATATTTATGGTGTATATAATTGTGATATGATATTTTGATATGTATACGTTGTGGAATGATTAAGTCATGCTAACATATACACCACTTTACCATTAGTCAAGTTGATTAGCATACACAATATACACTTATATCATTTTTTTTTGTGGTGAGAGTCAATAATATTTTTATAGCAGGTATTTCTTGATCCATGATTGAATAAAAGATCATGCATTACTTTTCACTATCATTTCTTGTTAGTCTCCCATAATTTAGAATGATTTCTCTAGTCCCTTTTTAAAGTTTCAGAGTCCAGATTGGTTGTTCCATAGAATATCTCGGAGTCTGGATTTGTGTGATTATTTCCTTGTTACTAGACTGTAGTTCAACATTTTTGGCAAGGGTATTATACAGGTGATGTTCCTTCCCACAGCATCACATCAGGAGGTTCACTGTGTCAATTCATCCTATTATTGGTGATGCCAAGCAAGTTTGATCACTTGGGTAAGCTAGGAGGTAATCTACAGGATGATAAATTAAGACTTTACTCACCCATTTACCCTTTTATTTGATTTTCCTTGCCCAGGTCAATGAATGTGTTGTATTATCTATTACTGTTACTACTCTTTTTAATACTCAACTTTTCTCAAATTTTATCAGTCAGAACTCCAGGTCCTTATAGATCTGCCTCCTTAATGTTTGAACACTTCCTTGCTCTTTTTATCACACATCCTTACGGGCTCATCTTGCACTTTTCCCCAACCCTGGACTCAACTCTTTCTCCAGGGAGCTCCTCTTCCTTTTAGTGAGAAATAGTATATTTAGAAAAAGTTTGTGAATACTGGAGAGTTTCAGATTCTAGGCTTTTTCAGTGGACAGATTTAGGAAGCCTTCTATCCATCATGAGTTTATAATCATACTGTTTCTTTTCTTTCTTTTACTTTTTTTTTTATTATTATATTTTAAGTTCTGGGATATATGTGCAGATCGTGCAGGTTTGCTACATCGGTATACACATACCATGGTGGTTTGCTCCATCCATCCCCTCATTATCTACTTTAGGTGTTTCTCCTAATGTTATCCCTCCCCAATCCCCCACCCCCTGCTATCCTTCCCCTGTCCCCCCGACCACCTGACAGGCCCTGGTATATGATGTTCCTCTCCCTTTGTCCATGCGTTCTCATTGTTTAACACCCACTTATGAGTGAGAACATGCAGTGTTTGGTTTTCTGTTCTTGTGTCAGTTTGCTGAGAATGATGGTTTCTAGCTTCATCCCTGTCCCTGAAAAGGACATGAACTCATCCTTTTATATGGCTGCATAGTATTCCATGATGTATATGTGCCACATTTTCCTTATCTAATGTATCATTGATGGGCATTTGGGTTGATTCCAAGTCTTTGCTGTTGTAAACAGTGCTGCAGTAAACATATGTGGGCATGTCTCTTTATAATGGAATGTTTTATAAACCTTTGGGTATATAACCAGTAATGGGATTGCTGGGTCAAATGGTATTTCCATTTCTAAGTCACTGAGGAATCGCCACACTGTCTTCCACAATGGTTGAAGTAATTTAATTTATACTCACACCAACAATGTAAAAGCATTCCTATTTCTCCACATCCTCTCCAGCATCTTTTGTCTCCTGATTTTTTAATGATCACCATTCTAAGTGGTAGTGTGGTGGGGATAGCATTGAATCTATACATTGCTTTGCGCAATATGGCCATTTTGACGATACTGATTTTTCCTAACCATGAGCATGGAATATTTTTCCATCTGTTTGTGTCCTCTCTTATTTCACTGAGCAGTGGTTTGTAGTTCTCCTTGAAGAGGTCCTTCACATCCCTTGTTAGTTGGATTCTTAGGTATTTTATTCTCTTTGTAGCAGTTGTGAATGGGAGTTCACTCATGATTTGGCTCTCTGTTTTTCTGTTAATGGTGTATAGGAATGCTTGTGATTTTTGCACATTGATTATGTATCCTGAGACTTTGCTGAAGTGTTCAGTGTTATTTTTTAAAGTAAATATTAATATACTTGAAGCTTTTTTAGCCTGTAAAAGAAAACTAGAATACCACTTTCTTTGAGGGAGTCTTTAAAATATTGTAATAATGACAAAGTTCAAGTAGCTTGTGGTAAATAACTCAACTTTTCTTGGAGTTAGAGGTCTATGGCATTGATTTTTTTTGGTTAATGAGCTTTTATCTGTTGTTAATGTAGTTTTGGGGCAGTGCCGTGACAATGTTGAGCCAAAAAAATTGCCGATCACTGAAGAGGAGCAGATTTACCCTTGGGATACATGTGCAGCCGTTCATGACGTGAGGCTTTCATTATTACAGCGTTATTTTAAGGATGTAAGTACTCTTTATAAAATAATACTTTTGTCTGCCGAGTTGATGGTTATTTCCCTCCAGAATTTTATATGTTACTCTTCTACCAAAATAGCATTCTGATGTTAAATTTTAAAGTCTATTAGAAAAAAATTAATATGTGGATAGAAAGAAATAGAAACTTGTTAATAAACATTTCAGGTAATAAATGTGATACCTTTGTTTTAAGTGTTGTTTATTATGTGATATACATATTCTGTTAAGTGGAATGATGAGTACAGCAGGTCCTTGAATAACAGGGTTTCATTCAACATTGTTTTGTTACAATGTTGATGAGACAAAATTCAGTTCCCCACTGGTGCCGCTGTCAGTATGGAGTTTGTGTGTTCTCCCATGTCTGTGTGGGTTTTGTCTGGGTATTGCAGTTCCTCCTACTTTCTGAAGATATGCTGCACATGAGGTTAACTCGCATGTCTAAATTGGCCTGGTCTGAGTGAGTATGGGTGTGGGTGTGAGTGCATCCTATCATGGGATCATGTCCTGCCCAGGGTCAATTCCTGCTTTGTGCTCTGAGCTGCAGAAATAGGCTCCAGCCACCTATGACTGTGAACTGGAATAAGTAGGTTGGAAAATGAATGAAATAATGAAAACATATGATTGTAATGTAAAAATATATAAAGTATATGATAATCATACAGCTGCATAATAACGATGTGTTATGAAAGGGCTCAGTGAGCCTGCATACGTGTTATTGTTTCTTTTTTTTTAATTGCATGGTAATAGGAAGTGCTCCTTAATGATTTTCACTTTGCAAACATTTATTCCTTAATTTAACCCATCACCACTATTACTGACAGCACTCATTGATTTGTTGAAAGTTGGGTAAATCATTATCTTACTTGTTTTTATTAACCTTTCTCAAATGTATACACACTCCACATTTATTTCAGTGTTTTATATTAGAAATATTTTGGGTCTTTAGAAGTTTTGGTGATGTTTTTGTAATCAGAAATATACTATAGGAATTTAAGTCTTTTTTATATCAATTAGCCTATGGTTAAATTAGTTTTGTTCCACATCATTTGCTTAAAGTCACATTTTCCAAGAACCCATTGATAACATTAAGTGAGGACTTAATGTATTAACACTATAGAAACTTTTATTATGGTAGTAATATTGTACAAAGATTTTTGCCACCCTTTTACTTTCATTTAAAGATTTATGATAAAATTTCATTATGATACTTTTAAAATGTAAAGTAAGGATGGATTCGATTCATATCTGCTATGACTTCTTATAAACTTTGTAGAGTTTTTTCATTATTTTGCATTTAGGGGCTCTGGCACTTGTAAGTATTTCAAGATAAACTTTAGTAGCAGCAGCAATGTTAACATCTTTTTAAAATATCTGTATTCATTCCTTTTGATGTTTCCTGAGTGGATTATCAAATGGAGTTTCCTTTCTCCTATTGTAGTTTTTTAAAAAATCTGCTGTGTCTTGAATTAAATAATATCAGCTTAAAATATAAAGTAAAACATTATTTTTAATTAACTATATGAGATGATTATCTTGATTGATTTCCAAATAGAACTTCTTTCTTGCCCATAAATTCATTGATTTAAGTTCAAGAAATAAGTGGAAGACAGAATACATAATCCGAATAAATAGGAACTAACCTAGTGATGATAAGAGCCAGAGTTGAGTCAGCTTCCTTAATATGCTAGACTGACAAGAAGGTTTCTGGTGGCTTCTACAGGAGCTGATGGACCTACAGTGAGGTGCATGTAGAGTAGAAAGTGTCTTAGACCAGAAAAACTGGGTTATGGTCCTGATTCTGCCATTTCTGAGCAATGTGAGCTCGACCAAATTCCTTAAGCAACCTGAGACTCAATTTCCTTATCTGTAAAATAGGGCTGATAATGATCTTTCATGCAGTAATCACCAGGTTAGAGTTCACTCTGCATACAATACAGATCAATATTCAATCAAAATAAACCTCTAGACCGAAGAGCATAATAATTTTGAGGGAAGAGAAGATACAATAAATGGGATCAAAAAGGTAGGGTATTTCTTTTTTCCAGCCAGAGTAATTATTCATTTCTTGAAAAAAATCTTTTTTATAAAAAGTCTCTGAGCTGAAATCTGTGTTCGATTATGCTCTGTTGTGTTTCCGTTAGGGATTGTGACATTTTTATTCCTACAGCATTACTCTTGTATGCCTTCATAAGAGCTGTTTTATGTATAGATGGCAAATTCCCTAGACTGCATACCTCTGTACGTCCAGGGCTATGCCTTATGTTGATTTAGGGGTTAGCACATGCTATGTGTGTTATGGATTCTTACCGGATTTCTTACACTGAATTACTCTATAAACATAAGAGTACCTGAGTGATAGCTAGACCAGATGGTATAGAGCAGAATAATGACTATCGGTGGGCACTGATATTGATTATAGGATTAAACTGTAGATTGTGCTGTCTTTAGATTAAATGCATGCATTTTACAGAGTTGACATGTAGAATATTAGTTATCTAAGACAGTGCATTCACTGAAATGTGACACAACAGAGAGAAGGAACCTGAGCTTTGGAGTCAGACAGACTTAGGTTTGAACTTATAACTTAGTGATCTTGGTAAGGTTATCATTTCTCTCTTGTAAAATAACTCCAACTACTGTATGAGGTTTTAATAATTACTGAGGTTGTGACATTTCAGTGTTAGGCACTTAGCACAGTGGGGGATAGTTGAGGTTTTTTTAAAATACTAGTCTTGCATTATTAATTGTTATCCTGCATTTTTTGACTGGCAAACTCAAACATCTAAAAGTATAGACAAATGACCCATTTTCAGTTTTAAAAGCTAACCATTTTTATTAAAAATACAGATTAATTACCTTTTTGTAGTACAGTACCAGGGAGAGCAGCTGGTTTATTAACTGACTACCAATCATTCTAAAATGATCTAACACCAAAATCTGCTTCTATTTCAAGCAGCTCCAAAACATAAAACAAAGATGAGCATGCCTCCTGTTGTTTTGCTGAGTTACAACAGTAGAAGCTTGCTCACCAACTGTATTTGATTTATGCTGCCTCACGTCTTTAAATTGACTGGAAAGTCATTTTGTACCATGTAATACACAGTACTTTCAACTTTAGATACTCATGAAGAGTCTTAATACTGGAACTTTGTTTATTATCACTTAAAGGTCATTGGTCATCTTACGTTATAAAAATTAAAAAAAAGATTGACTCATTTTTTTAAGCATGTAAATACATGCTTGTTTGATGGCTCTCAAATTGTTTATTATATGCTGCCACTCCTGTTAGACCTTCTGCCTTCATATTACTCCGGCCTGCCCATGTATTTACTACAGATTGTAGAGGGTGAATTCAAGTTTAGGCCCAAATGCTATTTGACAGAGGCCAAATGATGAAAATTCTGAGAAAGAAATTTTAGGAGGAAAAGGCTTTAGCTGATTTATATGTTTGGAGGAAGGAATTAATAGTGAAAGAGAAGTTGAAAATGTAAAAGAGAAAGGAAAAATGAAAGAAACTTTTAAAACAAATTTGGAAAGGATGTATAGTTTGCTTATATAGTCTTGGACTCTTCTTTATTGTATATTATATTAAAACCTTGTAAATATTAAGGCGTGTTTTTGGGTTATTCTTGTGACTAGATTTATACTTTATAAAGATGCATGGAGGGTACATCATGGAGAGAACAAATTTGAATTAAGGAGATGAGTTAAGAAACTGTTTAAAAACCCCTTCTCCCACTCCATGGGAAATAGACTTGAATATTATATAGTGGGAATGAAGAGAAAAGACCAAAATCATGAGTTATTTAGGAGATAGAATCCATACAATTTGGGAACTGATATTGTGGTATGAAGGTAAGAGTGTGATATGGAATGATTATTGGCTTTCTGACTTGGTGGCTAAATAGATTGTGGAGTTGTTAAACCAAGAGGAAGGAAATGATTCATGGAGAAGATAACAATCTACATTTTTGGCACATTGATTGGATTTTATCTGTGGGACATTAAACTGGAAATTTCTGAATGGTACGAGTACTTATGTCTAATACTCAGGCAAGAGATCTAAGCTTGCAGGGTAGTTGAAATTACTGCTTAAATCACTAGGAAGAATAGTTTTAATGAGAAGAGAGTAGCACTGAGAATAGAACCTTGAGGAGTATAGACATTGAAGGGGTAGGTAAAGAAAAAAGAGTATTAGAAGAAAGACTAAGAAAAACAGTTAAAGAGGTAGAAACAAAACCGAGACAGTAGCATTAAACCAGAGGGAAGTAGGCATTTCAAGAAGTAAGTTGTTAATGTGAGAAATCACAGAGAGATTACTTAATCTCAGCAACAGTACAGTTTACACTGAACTATAGTATAATATTGAAAACATATATTTTATGGGTGGATAAAGGCTGGTTCATAATATTTATTCTCTTTCATTATGAGTATAGAAGTTTGGGAGCTACAGCTTAATGGTATTCCAATTTTAAAGATAGTGCCTTAAGGCTATCTAGTCAGGCATTAGCTGATATCACAAAAATAGAAAGTCCACATTAATATAAAAATAGGAAACCATGCAGAGGTTTATGTGGACATATTCATATTTAAATATGTTTATACTTATTTAAAATTAATTGTATTTGTCTTCTTTTTATTTTGAAGAGTTCGTGTCTCTTGGCAGTATCAATTGGCTGGGAAGGAGGTGTTTATGTACAAACCTGTGGTCACACATTACATATAGATTGTCATAAATCTTACATGGAATCATTACGGGTAAGTTGATTGCAAAAAATTTTTTAAAGGTGTATGTATCTTTCCAGGTATTAAATATTTTTTATAGTATATACATCTCAATTCCAGCTCATCTTTTTAGGTGATTTGATCACCATATAAGCTATCCAGTCTCACAGTTCTTCTTTAACACAGACCTGTTCAACTTTAAGGATTTTCATTTTTAAATTTCATTTTAGCAACTGGCCAGACGCAGTGGCTCATGCCTGTAATCCCAGCACTTTGGGAGGCCGAGGTGGGCAGATCACTTGAGGTCAGGAGTTTGAGATCAGCCTAGCCAATGTGGCCCCCTGGCCAACCTGTCGAAATCCTGTCTCTACTAAAAATACATTAATTAGGCAGGCGTAGTGGCGTGCACCTGTAATCCCAGCTACTCGGGAGGCTGAGCAGGAGAATCACTTGAATCCGTGAGACAGAGGTTGCAGGGAACTGAGATTGTGCCGTTGCACTCCAAGCTGGGCAACAGAATGCAAGACTGTCTCAAAAAAAGGGAAAAAATTTTTTTCACTTTAGCAACTGACTTCCATAGCTGCAATTTAGACTTTGCTACTCTCTGAAATATTAAGATTTAATATCCTGCCATATCATCTTATTATCACATAAGTTCTCTTATCTTCACTCTCATTATTGTGATTTGCCTCTGACATCAAGATGTATAGTCCCTTAATACTTTGAATTTTTTCCTAGTGTATTAGCTTTTTGCTAGCCTCACTTTCTTGTACTATACCCATTCTGTTTTTGTCAATCTCATTTAAGTAACCTCCTTTGATTTTAGACCCAGGCAGCTATCCCTGCTAGAAAAGTCATAAAATGGCTGGGCGCATGTCGCACACCTGTAATCCCAGCACTTTGGGAGGCTGAGATGGGCAGATCACAAGGTCAAGAGATCGAAACCATCCTGGCCAACATGGTGAAACCGCGTCTCTACTAAAAATACAAAAATTAACTGGGCATGGTGGCATGTGCCTGTAATCCCAGCTACTCGCGAGGCCAAGGCAGGAGAATCACTTGAACCTGGGAGGCGGAGATTGCAGTGAGCCGAGATTGCACTGCTGCACTCCAGCCTATGACAGAGCGAGACTCCATCTCAAAAAAAAAAAAAAAGGGGTCATAAAACTAGGTGAACAGTTATTATCACAAACTTGTGGCTTCCTGTAACAGTGGCTTGGATTAGGGTTGTGGGCTGGGCTGTAAATATTACCTATTAATTCATTTACCTGTCTTTGATCAGTTCCCTCTCCTGTTTTCCTCAGCAGCTGTTCCAAACTTTTGCCTCCCCTATCCCAGACTCTTCCTGTAAACCCCAAGATTCATTTCCTCTTAACAAAATCTGTCTCTTCCTTTGTCATTAAGAAAACAGTGTATGTTGTCATATTCCCTTAGATTCCTATCTTGCTTTTCTATTCCCTGATAAATGATTCCAACATCCCCACCAACCTTTATTTGTTACGCTTTGAGGTAGTACTGTAGTCCTTATTCTGTTCAGAATAACTTTTCTACCCGTTCTCTGGTAGTCCTTTCTCCCCAGCACCTCAGGGGCCTTGATGCATCAGTAGGTAACCTCTTTTTCTTCTGTGTTTTCAGTTTTTCTGCCTCTTCTGTCCCTTCTCAGCTCATCAGGAGCTGAGTTCAAACCTCTCCCAGTCAGAATCCTTCCCTGGACCTTACATTTTCTTATTTTTCTGTAGCTGAAGACTTCTCTTTCTCCTTCAGTCCAACTTTTTTTTTTGAGATAGGGTCTCACTCTGTTGCCCAGGATAGATTGCAGTGGCCCAATCATAGCTCACTGAAGCCTCATATTCCTGAGTTCAAGCAGCGTAACTTCTTAAAAGCAGCTTCTTAAGTACAGGTCTACTGTATTCCCATGTTCCTGACTCAGAAGCAGTAGATACCTCTTTTTTCCTTCCTATTCCTCACCTCTCACTTTAAGTCCCTTACCAAAATTCTATTGATTTTTGCCTTCTAAATCTCACTTGGCTATATTCTACCTTCATTAGTCCCACTGCTACTTTTTTGTGTATGCCTTCCTCGCTCATCTTGATTATAGGAATTTATTTCTTGTTGATTTCCTTATTCCAGGTATAATTTATTTACTACATTAATCTTTCTAAAATTTAAATCACAATATGTGTTGTTGGCTTAAAATCTCTTGCTGTCTTCCTCCTGATAGGATAAAGTTCACTGTTCTCTGAATGACGTTCAGGTACTGCAGGATCTGGGCTTGCCTGTTGCTTTAGTGTTGTCTTCCATCAGTTCAACATTAGTAAGCTAATTAATAGTTCCTTAAGTACATTATGCATTTTTTCATATCCCTATATTCAACTATTCATTCAACAAATATTTATTCAGTATGTACAGTGTTCCAGATACTATGATAGTCATTGTAGATACAGTGGTACATAGGGCAGATTTCCTTCCTTCAATGAGTTTACTATGTATTACATAAGAGAGACAAGTAAACAGTTACAGTATGCATCCTACATGTTAGGTATACACAGAGTCTTAATGGAACATATTCCAGGTGCTGGAACATTTTGATGAAGTAAGGTACTTAAGTGATGAGAGATGAGACAGAATAAGTTATTAAGGTTTACACTGTAAGGGGCCTTCTGGTCTATTTGAAGGATTTGGACTTTATATAGATTTCTTAGAGAAAGCCATTAAAGACTCTTAAGCAGAGATATAACATGTCCAGAAAAATCATTGTGACAGTTGTGTAGAAAGGGAATTGTAGAGAAGTAAGAAAGAATGTGGTGGGAGCTTAGACTTAGTAATATCTATGAAGATGGAGAGGAGAGTATAGATTTGAAATATATTTAGAACAATGGTCTTCTGGAGCATGAGAGGGAAAAAGGAATCAAGGTGAGAGGTGATGATGACATTGAAAGATTTTGACTGGAAATAAAATCTCACAGACATTAGAAACGTTAGGTCATGTAGTGGTATGTTTTGGGGGACTATTTAGAAGAGAGATTAGTAAAGGGGATAGGAAGAAGGAAGTAGATGGAAGGACTGATGGGATTAATTAGTTATATATTTGCGATGGGAGAGGGGAGGGTGCTGAAGGAGTTGCAGCGAGTCTCTTCTCTCTGAGATAGGAGGTATAACCTTACACCCCTCGAGTAAAAGGGGCAGGGGTGGGGAAGGTGAGGAACTTGCCAAGTAAGGAGGTGGTTTTGAGGGCCAGGCATGGTTTTTCACGCCTCTAATCCCAGCACTGTGGGAGACCGGTGTGGGCAGATGACCTGAGGTCAGGAGTTTGAGACCAGCCTGGCCAACATGGCAAAACCCTGTCTCTACTAAAAATACAAAAATTAGCCAGATGTGGTGGTGGGCACCTGTAATCCCAGCTACTCAGGAGGCTGAGGCAGGAGAATCGCTTGAACCTGGGAGGCAGAGGTTGCAGTGAGCTGAGATCGTGCCATTGCACTCCAGCCTGGGCAACGAGAGTGAAACTCCGTCTCAAGAAATAAGAAAAAAAGAAAAACCACTTTGGGATTGAGTGAGAGAGTGCTTCCTAGGATGTTGGAGAAAGAGTGTCAGGTAGTATTCAGGACAAAGCTGATACTGGAAACAGTTTTTATCAAGAAGGCATTTCATTTTTCTCTGACAACACTCAGTTTGAGTGCAGAATTGGAGAAGGCATACACTGGATTAATTTAGTATGAAGGCTTTGTTTGGTGTGAATGATGAAAAGACACATGGAGGGGGAGTGGGAAGTATTGCCCTGAGTTTTTGAAGTGGTAAACAATGGTGTGCAGATAGGATAGGAAAAACCTGATGAACTGAGAGAAAAGAAGGGAGAAAAGGAGGTAGAAATTGGTAGTCAGAATATGTTTGAATTTGATATTTTCAGATCTAGAGTAATTTTGAGTTATTACAGGACAAGGATGTTGTTATGGTAACAGGTGCTGAAGTAGAGTGGAAGTCAAAACTATAGGAGCTGATGAGGGTAAGGAGCTGAAGGACTAAGGTATAGGTTTCGTTGTCTACATATATATTGAAACTGCACGGGAAGATGCAGGACTTGGAGTGATGAGGAAAACGTGTCAAGGTACCAAAGTCTTCAGTGGTTGCAGGCAATAGGTGGCAGTGAAAAGGAGGAAGAGGATAGTATTGCTAAATGACATAAGCCACAAAGACAAGAGAATGCTAGAGTAATCTCGGGCCAGCACCAGAGGGTGTTGAGGTGTGAGAGATGTAGGAGGGTGAGTTCAGAGGGTTTCTGGGGGTGCTTCAGTAGAGAACTTATCTTCAATTACAGCAAAAAAGAGTGTCTAGCATTCTTTGGAATTGAGACTGTAAAGAAGCTTATCACAAAATGTTCTTCTGTGGCCAGGACCCTTGCCCCAACCTTTTAGCACACTCTTTTTTTTGCCAGTTTTTAAAACTTAGGTCACAAGTCGTCTTCTCTGGGAAGGCTTCTCTGTTGTTGAATTTATCACACTTACCTGCCTGATTTTGGTTTTAAATTATGAGTACATTAAGAAGAAAAAAATGTATCTTAACTCTTCATGCTATCACCATGCACAGCATTTATCACATAGTTGGAGCTTAGTAAGTGTTTGTAGAATTGGATTCAGGAAGATACCTTGTTACATTTTTAAGGACTTAAGAAGTTAATGTCAAAAAGTGAAAAAAGAATTCATAATTCTCTTAGTCAAAGTGCATGAGATGCAAGATACAGCAAAGTGAGCACTAACTCAGTTGTTCAGTCAGTTGTATTCAGCAGTTAGACACCTTAGAAGGCACTTTTTAAAAGGCTTATTTACTCTCAAAAGCTATTTGTCCTAGATCAAAGAACACGAGCTTTGGGATAATCTTCCCAGTAGTCAGTTACAGATTATGAAAACGGGTGTGGAGTAAAAGGAGGGTGACCCACTTTCATGCGGCCTGTTTTTTGAATTATTCTTTATCTTAAATCCACATTTCAAACTGATTGTTTCATTACTTGAATGTTTCATACCAAGAGAAGAGTAAGGTACTTAAACACAGTGTATTGGTGAGGGCAAGTATTATGTAATTGCTATGACGTAAGAAGTGATTTGGTGAACTTTAACAGTTAAATAAGGGATTTTGTTTATTTCTTTATGACATATATTAGAGATGCCTTTTTTTGTATGGCTCATTAATTTACTATTAAATGGGTGGTATAATTTGTGTTTCCTGTAATTGTGTGTATCATACATCTGTATGTTTATTTCATCTTTTAGAATGACCAGGTTCTTCAGGGCTTCTCAGTGGACAAAGGAGAATTCACGTGTCCCCTCTGTAGGCAGTTTGCTAACAGTGTTCTTCCTTGTTATCCTGGAAGCAATGTGGAAAATAACCTTTGGCAACGCCCTAGCAACAAGAGCATACAAGATCTCATAAAGGAAGTGGAAGAGCTGCAGGGACGACCGGGAGCTTTCCCAGTAAGCATCAGTGTAAGGCATAAGTATCTTGGTTAACTCAGCTCTGATTTCCAGCTTTCATTTTCATTCAGTTTATAAATTACTCTGGACTTTTACATATTTAGTAGAAATTGCTTTTAGAGGTTTTTTTTTCTTCTATTTATACTTAAATAAAATTAATAGAACAAATTATTATCAAAGACTATACTTCTCTTTAGTCTAAATTCTTAGTTTTAATATATGTCTTCTATGTCAAGAACCTCTATAGGCTTAGATGTAGTTAGACTGAAGTAGGTCAGGCATGGTGACTCATGCCTGTGATCCCAGGACTTTGGGAGGCTGAGGTGCACGAATAACTTAAGGTCAGGAGTTTGAGACCAGCCTGGCCAATGTAGTGAAACCCAGTCTCTACTAAAAACACAAAAATTAGCCGGGTGTGGTGGTGTGCACTTGTAATCCCAGCGACCCAGGAGGCTGAGGCAGGAGAATCCCTTGAACCCGGGAGGCAAGGTTGCAGTGAGCCAAGATTATGCTGCTGCACTCCAGCCTGGGCAACAGAGCAAGACTACGTCTCAAAGAAAAAAGAAGGATTTAAAAGCAAACACACAAACTATATATATATATATATATATATATAGAGAGAGAGAGAGAGAGAGAGAGAGAGAGAGAGAGAGTGTGTGTGTGTATAAAGCACAATTTAATCACTGAAACATATGCCTATTAGGTATATTAGGATTAAGAAATATTTACACAGACATGCACATGTATTTACTGTGTGTGTGTGTATGTGTATTAGAGAGATAAGATATTGTGTGATTGAACTGTTCACCATAAGCCAGACTACTGTGGGGAGTGAGGGGAGGGAACTCATCTTTTATCCCATCTAGTAGGATTTATTTGGTTTAAATTCTTAAAATATTTCACCTTCATTATAGATTTATGATATGATCTCTGAGCAAAGTGACAACTGTGTCTGGTTTATGTTGTAAATTTGTGAAAACTGTGAATATTTGACTTCTGAAACAGAAATGCGTACTTTAAACTTAGATAGGTTCATCTGGCAATTCCCTTTCTCTAGCGAAGACTAATTTTAGAATTTATGGGTTTTTTTCTTTTATGAATTCAAATTGTTATGTGTTTAAAATATGCTTAAGCTTAAGGGACATTGATATTATTCTTTGAAAAATGAACTTAAGTGAAACTCAGGTTTTTTATAGACATGACAACTTTGTTCTAAAATATTATTTTAATACCATCCTCTCATTGGCTTAGAATAGTTTATATGGTTAATTCATAGTTGGATTAGTGTTACATTCATAATGTAGAATTAGAATAAAAGATCACTGTATAAGAGAGTATTTTTGGATTGGTTTTTTTTTGTACACTAAATATATAATAGATAATGTTCTATCTGTTTTGACTTTTTAATTTTAATTTCTTAGTATGTTCATATAATAAATGTTCAGTTTTAGGCCATTATTAAAGAATATGAATATAAACTCTATGTTTGCATTTTTTTATAGTCAGAAACAAACTTAAGTAAAGAAATGGAATCTGTAATGAAAGATATAAAAAATACCACTCAGAAGAAATATAGAGACTATAGCAAGACCCCGGGCTCACCAGACAATGATTTTCTCTTTATGTACTCTGTTGCTAGGTAGGTATATGTAGTATATACTTTTTAGTTTACTTATTATTAATTGTTGATTTTTATTATTTAATAAGTATTTATTTAAAGGATATGTATTTTTAATATCAGTTGAAATTATGGTTAGTTTTAGTGCTTCCTAGTATAACTATAAATGTGCAGCTTTTATTTCCTGAAGAGGTTTTATTTTAATGAAATATTTGCATAAATGTTACTAAGCATTATAGTACATGAGGGAAAAGTATGTTACTAACATTTTGGGACAGATGTGTACCTCAAAGCATGTCAGTATTATATATGAGACCTGTCAAAAAGTGGTAATACTGAGAACTAAAACATTGTAATATGTTAGACACTTCGATTTATGGAAAAATAAGAATAATAAGAAGTAGAACTTTGTTTTAAATAGAAAACAAAGAGATCTAGTGATATCCTAGAAGACAGGAGTTTAGAAAAGTCAGATAAGAGAGAGGAAGCAAGGCATCAGGAGTGTTCTAAACTTCTATTTGTATTGAGTAGGGGCTCAAGAAAGCTGTTAGAAGTAAATGTTTCTCATCTTTCAGATTAGGAAGGATTAGTCTAATTGTATTCAATACATAAGCAGTAGTTCTAAATAGGAATTTTGGAAAACTTGAGTGAAAATGCAGAACTGTAGAAGAAGTAAATAGGGAAGAAACAGAGACAGTTAAGAACTTGTAAATTCATTCTGCCAAAACTGACTGTACATCCTTTGATATCTCTGGAAGCATACTTTGTATTTTATCCAATTAGTATTGTAGTAGATAAGATTTAGAGAGATAATATGACTTGAAGTCATATAGCACGTTAGTGGCAGAGTAGGATCTCTTGAGTCAAGGTTTTGTGTTTTTTCAATTGCTGTCTTCCTTTTTCCTCTCCTATGTTTAGCTTTTTATAGGTTGTATTATGTATATAGTTAATCAAGGCTGTTCTCTGTGGCCCGCTCCTGGAACAGAGGGTGACAAAAGAGTAAATGAACTATGCATAGCCTTTGGAACCCAGGAGAAATGGAACCAGACTTAGAAAAATTGTAGCAAGCAAATTAGAGCTCAAGATAAGGAACATTAGTTGGTCTGAGAATGCAAATACTAGACATGGGTTGATGTAAAAGGATCTAATGATTTGGAAAGTAACTTTGTAGTTGGTATATTCCTAGACTCTGTTTATCTAGAATGTTTTCAGGGAAGGCGTAACAATTAATGTAGTATTTTGCTTCTGGAGAGTTACCAGTTACTGCATTCTTGCAATAAAAGACACTATGTGAAAACTAAGCTGAATATAAGTTAACTTTGCCAGGGTGCCAAGGTTTTACAGAACTCCAAATGATATTGTGATTATAACATTGTAGAAGATTGGTTTGAATATGGACCAACTCAGTTCTGCTATATATATTTATAACACATACACGCACACAGAACTACACACATTTATGTTGCTCGTGTATTTGTGCTTTTAATTTTGTTAGAGTTGACCTTTTAAGAAAATCTATTGAATGGGAATAATCTGTTCTTGGAATTTTCCTGTAGTATGATAAATCAAACAATTTGATTTAATTATAATTTGGTAGACATTTTAGATCCTTATTTCTTGATTTAAGTTTATAAGTAACTTATAGAAAAAAGCTTGCAAAGATAATGGAAGACCTTCTGGATCAAGACATTTTGGTTTTTCTCTCTTTTTTTTTTTTTAGAGAAGCAGGGACAGATGTCAAATGCTTTACTAAGATATAGGCAGAGAAACTGAGAAAATAGACTTCCCTGATCCTTTTCTGAAACTTAATGATAAACTCTAAAGCATCAAAACAATAATTCTGAAAATGAGTGTATATAACACATTAAAACTTTATTATCCTTTGCTTGGAATTCCCCAAAATATTGCAAAGCTCTTCCAGTGAAGTGGCATTCCTTCTCTAAGTTTTACTTCATCATTTTAAAGAAAACAAAGGCTGGGCATGAAAGTAAAACTGAGAGAAGGAATGCCGTCTCACTGGAAGAGCTTTGCAATATTTTGGGGAATTCCAAGCAAAGAATAATAAAGTTTTATCCAAGCAATACAAGGCAGAAGGATTGCTTGAGCCCAGAAGTTCGAGACCAGCCTGGACAACATAGTAACACCCTATCGCTATGATAAATAAAAAATGAATTAGCTAGGTTCTTTGGCACATATCTGTAGTCCCAGCTACTTAGGAGGCTGAGATGGGAGGATTACTTGAGCTACAAGTGATGGTAGGATGAAGCTATAGTGAGCTGTGATTGAGCCACTGGACTTCAGCTTGGGCAACAGAGCAAGACCCTGTCTCAAAAAATAAAAAATAAGAAAAATAAATTGATGCAGAAATTAACAACAAGTATTGAAAGAAAAAAGTATGTTGTATTCTATTTAAATAGGTTGTAATTTTCTCAAAATAGGAAACCAGGTCATTAATTTTATGCCTAACATAAAACTTATTTCACGAATACTTAGGATTATAGGAACATTTATTCCTAAAAGGTGAACATTAAAATATTTAGCAATATTTAAATATTTAAGTAAAATGTTTAGCAATAAACTTACTTTGAATTAAGTTGTGAATTAAATGTAGTGAATTTTAAATGTATAATTCATTAGAATTTGCAATTTATTTGTACTTAGTAACTTGAGTGGAATACAACCCTCATTTCTTAGAGCTGAATTTCTCCCTGCTGAAGAAGTAATTTTGTTTGCTCTTCAGGGAGTTTACATTTTGTATGTTTAGAAACAAAGTAGTTCTGGTGAGTTTTAAAGCTTTTTTTTTTTTTTGGTAAGACAGTATGTATTTTTTGGTTTTTAATTTTTTTGCATGGTGAAGCCTTGGAGAATTTTCTGAGGGTATCAGAGAGGAAATTGTTGGGAAATCCATTCAAAATTAAAATGATTTCAAAATTAATCAAAATCACTACATTCAAGTTCTAATGTTGTTCCAAAATTTTCATTCTGTTGCAAATATTAGTCATCTAAACAGATAATGGAAAGCTAATTTTGGAGAAGAAAGTTTTCTTTTTTTCAATACCAATTCATTATTTTGTTCTTGAAACAATGAATAACATCAATTTCAGTAATTGATTTTTCTAAGGATTTTTGGACTCAAGTTTTATATAGTCTAGAAGTATTGGTAAGTAGCAGGTGGTTTGCATAGAGAAAAATGGAAAGAAAATGAAACATAAGTAACTGCAATGTAGGTGGAGAGACATCTTTAAATTGTGGGTACTAAATAGAGTGAATGTACGTTCATACATTAGTTGCATTATAAGTCTAAACTTTGTAAACGAATTATGTTCAAAATAAAAGGGATGCTTGCCAAATACCAAATTAAGAATCCTTTCAAAAAATAAAAAATTCTTTCCTAAAACAATCGTTTTTTGGGTCTTGAGGGGGGTCACTACTGGGTTTAAGGGAATGGAAGAGTTAGGAAAAGAAAGAAAACTGCAAGGGCTGGAGAGAATCTTATAATTGGTTACATATCAAAAGAAAGAGGTTATCTGTTCCCATTTTTTTTTTAAGCATCTTACTAGGTATCATTGGGGATTTAGAAGCTGTATATGAAATAGTCCCTGCTCTCCAGGAATTTACAGATGGAACTAATGTAACATCAGTCTATATAACAGAATATAATTTATTTTTAAAAATGTCATAGGCAGTACTGTAGAACTTCTAAAGGGAAGATGAACAAATTGAAATACAAAGTATGTGTAAATCCTTCTTTCCTGTCTCAGCAAAGCCTCCTAGAGAAGTTAAAACTTGAATTGCCTCTTGTATAAGGTAGACTGTGGTATGGATGAGGATACTGGTTTTTTCCTAAGAAATTGAGTAACTTGCTCAACTACTAAGTGGTAGACTCAGGCCTTGAACCTAGATCTCTTTCCACAAGCTTTACCCTTTTCACCAAACCAACATGTGTTTGAGAATGTGGAGGATGTGTGTGGGTACCCACATTTGCTTTTCAAATTATGCTCTAAAATAGAAGTTAGTGTTGAAGGGGGATTGAGAGGACAGCAGACTTTGGTCATGCAAAAAGAAGCTGGAACATCGTTAGAGGGTTTTTAAATATGCATATCTAGGTGGCCTCTATGGTAGGGTTTAAGCAGTCTTGTCATTCTTTCAAATATAGAGATTTTCTCCTTCTTCTTACAAACTCGTTTGAATGTATTTGTGTTAGAAAATATAGAAAAGAGTCTGCTTTTCTTTGACAGCAGAAAGCTCAGAAAACTTCCACTGCCAGCATATCTTTATTTTTGCATCATTCATTGAGGAGGGAAGAAACGTAATATTGCTTTGTGATTTTCAACAGTTGAGGGAATATGGACATGGAACATATGACCCATTTGTTTGTTCTTTAGCATGTCTCAAAAGACTGATATTGACATAAATAAAAGTCAATATTTAGAGCCATATTGATTTTTTAAATCCTAGATATTGCTGAGTACAGTGGTGGGCACCTCTTGTACTAGCTACTTGGGAAGCTCAGGCAAGAGGATTGCTTGAGCTCAGGAGTTCAGATATACCCTGGGCAACAGAGCAAGACCTCATCTCTTAAAACTTTTTTTTTTAAGAAATTTAAAATTGTGGCTATTACTACACATTAATTCTTTGAATAGGTAGTTTTTTATTTTTAAAGCAGCAGGAATATTGCATAGGAGATCTTCCAGTCATAATTTGGAATAATTAGTTAGATTTTACTAGTTTTTTTCAAATATTCTTTAAAATGAAATTCCTAGTAACATGTTTGTCATTCTTTAAATTATATTTGGGAATTGAGTAAACAGAATTGTTCTTGTATCTATATTTTAATGAATATTTTTGCAAATTTGGTGAAATGTTGACATTCTGATTTTTGACATTCATTTGTAAGTATTGTTTGTTTTTCTGGTTAGCTCTCTTAAAAGTACTATCTAGGAAATCTTAGTTTTTATAAGAGAATATAGCCATTAATTTTTTTCTACAGATTAGGCAACAGAAGATTTGTGAAAACAAAATGTATTGATCTCATTTATATTCCCTTGATGAAGGAACACATGCTGGTCTCCGCTCGCTTTCTGTCCACTAGTATGAAATCCTTGTCCCTGCTTCCTTGCTGGTAGGTTTTTAGAAGTTCAGTGAGCAATTCAAATCGTCTGAAGGGTGGAAAATTCCCTTGTCACACAGATGCCCTTATCAGCAGCAACCAGATGGAGCTTGGAGCTGGAACATTATCAGTGTTAAATTGCTTTTTCTCTCACCCTGAGTAGAGAGGATTAAAGCATTCCTTTAGAAATGGGTGGCAAATGTACAGACTTTGGAATATTAATATTTTTAACAATTTGCATTTATAAGTCAATACATTATAAGATGAAAATATCATCTCAAAACATTCTATGTTCAAAATACAACCAAACCAGTGCAAAAAGTTACGTTTTAAGTAAAATAGGATGATAGTCTTTCATGCATTCACTTGCAAAGAGTAAGCTTGAAACTGCTTTTTTTCTTTTTTTGAGTGGGACAGTATCTTACTATTAGGGTCAAATGCGTATCTTGGATATTAACTGGTCTATTCAGTTTTGGTTGTAGAAAATAAAGGTACGTCTAAGTGTATTAATACTGTTGAAGAAAAATACAATTTAAATCCTTTCTCAGAATTTTCATTTATTATTTTGGCACAATTGGTTCTTTTACTGTTACTGTTTTCGAGTAATTCTTTAGATTCTGCATTAGTTTGATTTTTGAAATGTCAATTTATTAATTATTGCTATTTTGTAAGCCAATAATTGCAAAATACCTTGCAATTTCAGGTCTGTATGAACAATATTGATGTTTAGCCATGTCGATAGTTACATGGTGCATTTTAATGAAACCAGTTTTAGAAGTCCATAAGATAGACTGCTGTTAAATTATATGTGTTGTTTGTAGCTATTTCTATGTTGGTGATTTTGTTTCTTAATATTGATTTCCAGATACCATCTAACCTCCAGTGAATGATAACCATTTCTCTGGTAGAAAAATTGATATGTCTTTGAGTTTTATGTGGCAGTAACCACCTACATAGTGGCTGACATTGGAGTAAAAATTCTTTCTTCATATTCATATTCAGGTTTATGAAATATGTTGCAGTTTTTTTTTCTTAAGGCCTAGTTTTTATTATGTGCCAACAGTTAGGACTTTGCAACAATTACACCATGCTGTGTGCAGTATTTTGCAGGTGTACATACAAACATATAAGTAAGGATGCATAAATTGTTCCCTTTTTATTTCTAAATATCAGATAAAATACAGTTATTACTGATACAACATAAAAACTGCTTTTGCAAATAATAAAGTCGAAGAACTTTATTATTTAGGTTGATTCAGACATACCAATAAAGCAAATTAAAAAGAATCTTCAGTTTAATGACTGAGATATATTCTAATACTTTACTTACAGAACCAATTTGGAGCTTGAATTGATTCATCGAGGAGGCAATTTGTGCTCAGGTGGTGCAAGCACAGCTGGCAAAAGGTCTTGTTTAAGTAAGTACTAAATAGTGCTAATTTTTTTTTTTTAAATGCCATTTTTGGAAGCATTGACAGATAAAGTGACCTTTTGGTGTAGTTTCCAATTCTGTCTATGTTACATATGATCTATTTATATAATGATATATACTTTAAGTGGTTAATCTTGTACTTAGAAGAATCATATCAATATTTAGCTCTTTCTAGATTACGATTACCTAGCAGATAAATGTGATGCTAAGTGACGTGGTTTATACTGTTTCAAAATTAAAGCACTGTATTATTCTCAGCTATAAAAAATTGTTCTTAAACTTCAATTCTTTTAATTTTTACACTGAATTAAGAAAATATTTTTATAAAGACAATATATGTTGCCCCCAGATTTCTATTATATTATTGCTATTAATGAAGATATTTGTGCTATATTTTAATGTGTATATTAAAATGTGTTAAAATTGCAGATGTTTGCTTTTATTTATGTATATACTTTATGTTATAAAATGAGCATAATTCTTTAATCTAGTTTGTAAGGATATATTTGAGAGAAGTGTAATTTGTAATTTAAAGTAGGTTTTTCATGAGCATGGTTTTGATGCTATCATTTTTTAGTTATTGTTTAGAGAATTAATGTGAATACTAGGAATAATATTATTTAATGTCACCATATAGCTGATTATTGGCCCCAGATCATGGGAGTTGAAATATTACCTAATGTAATTAGTATAGGAAATGAAACTTGTTTAAAGCACATAATATATTCTTTTGAAAAATGAATATATTTTCTTAAATACTAAAAAATAGCAATTATTAAAAATTATCAATACATGTTGGTTTTTAAACAAAATATATGTTATTTCAAAAACTGTTTATGTAATTTTGAATTGATTTCAAAGCAAAGGGATAATCAAAAGCACTTTAAAATTTCTGACAGAAAAGCAAACGTATGTGAACTTTTAACTTGGTTATCTTTTAAAGTCCTATAAGTTGCACTATAATTTGATATTTTCTTTTGGATTGTCATTTTATTCCTAGAACTTAAGATTTTAGAAGGTTTTATTTTTGTTTGTTTGTTTTTACCAAGTATTAGTAAAAATTGACCCCTTTATGCATTCATCTAAACCCTACTTCTACTCAGTACTTTACTAGTATGTTTCAAAGGAAGTTGTTGATACATGGGAGTTTTAGTTTCTAATCCATTTGAATTGATATATATTAATCATTTTAGTTATATAGATTATTTCTTCTTGTTAATTTGTTATTAATTGATGTTTGGTATTGGGTGATAATATTCTAGAAACTGTTGCATTGTAAAGTGTTTAGTAAAGGGTTTTCTGTTTTTAAAAATCTCATTAATTTTTTTTTTCTCTGAGGCATTTAAATTTATCCAGAGGCTTATAAATAATGAACTTATCCAGATTCTTGAAAACAGTAATTTTCTAGTGGTAAAAAATTACCAGAGTGAATTTTGTAATTTAAATTGTTAAATTTATAGTTACTTCCAGACTTTTGCTTCTTTATTTTTCACTTTAGTAAATAAGAAATTATACTGTGCCAGTATAGAAAAAGTCATGTTTATCCTATATATAAGTTATCTTTTTCTTAGTTTTTGTATGATTTATTATTTTTCAATCGCTTATGTTATTTATCCTAATATTAATAAAAGCAGCCTGTAAGTCATATATATAGAATATGTTTTATATATATAAAATCCCACTGTCTTACAAGTGTATTAACTTAGTATTTGTTATTTATTCAAATAAAATTCAAACTTAAGTTGTACACCAGGACTTAAATTGATGATGATTCATGGGATCTCAGTGCAAATATCTGATTTTTTTTCATCTTCCAGTGCAATGTCAGTGGTGTTTTTTTATTTTATTTTAATCTTTTTGGGAAAAATCTACGTGTATTCATATTTTCCTTTTCCCATTGATTGCTTTTCATTACTTTTTGAACATCTCATTTTTAATGTTTTTTTCTTCCATTATGCCTTTGAGGAGAGTGAGTGAGGAAAAGCTCCACTGATAATGATGAGGGAACCTTTTTCATCCTAAGAATACCACACTTATGGAATACTGTTCTGTTACAGCTTCTTGATGAAACTGAAGATTTGTCTAGTCAGGAAAACTTTTAATAAATTTTGTCTAGAAAGGATTGCATAATACCTGGTATTTAATTACAGACATACACACACACACACACACACACACACACATATTAGGGGAGAAGGGAAGAAGATTGTTCTTTCTACAACAATGAAAGCAGAAAATATTAATGGTCAAATCCCTACTGAGAAATAAAATTGAAATGGAACAGTGCTACTCAACAACCACATCTTCAAGCATTTTTAAATAGTTGAAGGTAGTTACCACTGTCAATCAGAATAAAAGGTCAGTCCTAAAAATATGTGTCTGGGAAATTTTCCATACTAAAAAATTACCCAAATTAGCTCACATAACAGCATACTCTGGTATTTTAATAGTACCCTAATTTGTCATTTTAAAGTTTGTAAAGTGCTTTCACATAAATTATTTAATCTTTAGAATGACCATGTGAAATAGATGTTATCTCTTTTTCATAGAAAAGGAATCTGAAGTTCAGAGTGATTGCCTTGCCAAGTCACACAGCTGGAGAATGTCAGAGCTTGCACTTGAGTCCAGCTCTTCTGACTCTAAATTCAGTTATGTAAGACTCATCTCCTGCCCTTAAGTCTCCCAAAGGTTGCAGAACTTTTAAGATCTTTTACCCATTGGTTTAGTCAAAGACACTACTGTACAATGTTGCCTTGGATCTTTCTAGGCCCTGCTGTGCTGACTCTCCTGTTTATCTTGTTTGTTTTCTTTTGTCAGCCTTTCACTGTCAATCGTTTGTTTGTTTTTGTTTTTGTTTTGAGCCATCTTTTCAGACATTTTTGCAAGTCCTGAGTCCTTCTGCCCTGGATACCAGTTAGTTCTCCTTTATTCCCTGCCAGTTTGCTTGCTGGCAGTTCTCCTTGCTCTTGCTATGAGTCATGTATGTTAGCTCTCACATACAGCACAGCTGTCGATTCCTGGGTCAGAGCTCTAGATCTCCTCCTTAAACACCAGGGAAGGCCAGGCATTTCAGACCTTGTATTAAGGAGATGATACTGGTTCTGGAGACTGGTACTCATCTGTTGGACTTGTATTCAGCAGATGAGATTTGTTCAAAATCCATGCCCACCAAAAGCTTTACTCATTCCAGCAATGAATTTCTTAGAACTTCTAGCTTTGGTAGACATGGCATTTGAACAAGACTTTGAAAGATAAGTGAGGTTTAGAGTTTTTGTTACAAATTGGTATATATACTGTGTATCACCAGTGTATACTTGATTAGCAACGCAGATGTAAAAATTAAAGGCATAACTTATTAAGAAAAATGTTTTATTAAGCTTACTGTATTTCTTCATTCAGGTGATTTGAAAATAAATATGACACTGTAAATTCTAGTGAAGTTCACGTGATTTCAGCACATTTTTGGCATGATATTCTCAGTATATTTCTCAAGTAGAATTGTTGAAACCATTGGCAGTGCCATTTGATAAATTATTAATATTGGAGCATAATAAAAATTCTTTTATCTGTAGGTAAACATCTTTTCCTATCTTTAGGTCTGTCTGAGAATTTCTCTGCTTATTACTGTCATTTAACTAAGAAACCACAGTTCATGTATCAAATGGATTCCATGATTTTATAGAGAGATGAAAAATAAAACTTTAGTCAAGAGAGGATAAGGCAAACTTGTCTTGACATTCTCATTTGGGAAGTTCTGACTTAATTTTGATATAATCTATGATCTTATTAAGAAATTATACATAGTCATTGCAGTAAATAGTTTCTACCAGAATTTGCTATTCATAGCAAGCAACCCAGCTTAGATCTGTGCAGGTGACTTAAAATAGTTCTACTTGCTCAAAGAGTGAATTTTTAGTGAATTTCAAATTACAGAAAATTAGGCCAGGTGCAGTGGCTCACTCCTGTGATCCTAGCATCTTGGAAAGCCAAGGTGGGAAGGATTGCTTGAGTCCAGAAGTTGTTAACAGCCTGGGCAACATAGGGAGAACCTCATCTCTACAAAGAAAAAAAAAATTAGGTGGGTGTGGTGGCATGCGCCTGTGGTCCCCACTACTCAGAAGACTGAGGTGGGAGGATTGCTTAATCCCAGATAGTGGAGGCTGCAGTAAGCCATGATTGTGCTATTGCATTTACAGCCTGGGTGACAGAGCAAGACACTGTCTTAAAAAAAAATTATAGAAAATTATTTTGACATTAATTCCGCCCTGCAGTTATACAGCATAAAGATGTTAAACAAGGAATGAGTTTTTACAAAATTACTCATTTCATTTTGAGAGACAGGGTCTTTCTTTGTCACTCAGGCTGGAGTGTAATGGCACAATCACAATTCACAGCAGCCTTGAACTCCTGGATTCAAGAATTCCTCTCACCTCGGCCTCCAGAGTAGCTGGGATAGCAGACACACATCATCATGCCCAACTAATTTTTAAATATATTTCTTTGTACAGATGGGATCTCATAATGTTGACCAGACTGGTCTCAAGTTTTTGGCCTGAAGCAGTCCTCCTACCTTGGCCTCCCAAAATGCTGGGATTATAAGCATGAACCACTAAGCTGGCCTAAAATTACTCTTAAGTAGTCTGACCTTATTCTTTAACACTTAGTGGTAAAGTTCTGACATTGATGGCTTTTAAAGACCTTTTTCAAATTTAAAAATATCAATTTCTGCAAACAGAGTGAATCACAATTTTGTTCTATTTTTTTTTGTTACAATAAAAAAGGAAAATTTGACCATCAAATTATTATAACTGTCAAAGGGTATAAATTAATACAAAAATGTGTAAATTGTCTCCTGAGACTAGTTATTGATCTGATTTGATGGCTAAAAGCTGATTTTGTGGTATTTGGGGATGTTTCATGTTCTGAAGAGCAAGTTGGTATATATTTAGGGCCAACATGAAAGGTAGATGTATGGTGGAATAGACAACAGCAAACGAGGAGTCATGGGCATGTGCTTAGGCAAGACATTTTATGTTTTTGGCTTCAGTTTCCTCATCTATAAAATTAGTGTGTTAGACAGGATGATCTGTGTCCTGAAAGATGTTCATGATTGTTAACTCTGTTATATGCAAAGCTCAAATCTGGAGCTTTTCCCCCCCTGTTAATTAACATCATTAACATTAGGCATGAAAGGCAAATAGCTGGACTAGGAATTATACTTTAGCAACTTTTAGAATTAATACTTTATCTGCAGTCATACACTATAGAATAAATCAAGCCTTGGAGTTTTGTTCTTTTGACACATCTTACAAATTCAGAAGATTTTGGTTTTTGCTCTTCATTTAAGTAGTGTATAAATTAAAAATAGAGGCTGTCAATGAAATCATATGATAAATAGAATCAGAATCTTTGAGCTAAAAGTTACTTAGGAAATCACCTAGTCTAAATGTTATATAGCTCAGGCATCTCTTTCTTACTATTCAAATCATTTGCTCTCTCTGCTTGAACACTTTCAGAGATAAGGAGTACTTGTTGGGTTAGGTGAGCAGTTTGGTAAGGATGGTGATATTAAAAGGCAGCATAGTGTAAACTAGAGAGTGAGATTCTGTTCCTCGTAATACCCAGTCAGAGGATTGTTACAAGAATTCGGTTTTATAATATATATTCCAGTTTCTGTAGATTGTAAATATCAATATTACTATTTCTCCTATTTCAGCACTATAATTGTCAAATTTGGGGGTGTGGATAAGAAGAAGGAGCAAGATAACACTTAAGTTTTAGCTCAGTTTTTGTCTTAGTCTGTAACTCTATACTATAGACCAGGTGGCTTATATACAACAGAAACGTATTACTCGCAGATCTGGAGGCTGGGAAGTCTAAAATCAAGGTTCCAGCAGATTTGGTGTCTGGTGAGGACCTGCTTGCTTCCTCATACATACTTGTCTTCTCACTGTAACCTCACATGGTGGAAGAGGCAAGAGATCTTTCTGAGATCTCTCTCTCTCTTTTTTTAAGAGCACTAATTCCATTCACAAGGGTTTCCTCGTGATCTAATCACTTTCCAAAGGCCCCACCTCCTTATGCTGTCACCTTGGGATTAGGACTTCAATTTAGGAATTTTGGTGGGACATAAACATTCAGTCCATTGCAGTTTTTTTTTTAAGGGACTTGACAAACATCCTTTTTGACCTGTTCATAGGTGAGATTAGGAGGACAGAAGGTGATTTAAAGTTTATCTGTTGAGAACAAAATACATTGTTAATTTGGAGAGGATTAGAATGTGGCATGAAAATTTAAGTTAGAGGAGTGGTTTTAACTTTTCTTTAAGGTGTTTCTGAAAGTCCCATGATTTGTAACTCAAGTAGCCAGGCTTTCTGTATTTATAATTTGGGCATTCCAGGAACTAAGTACCATAGATAGTAATTTTCAGTATCAGGACATAGGGTTCTTCAGATCTTACATGGCTTAGGGTAAGGCAACTCCTTTCTTCTGCAGTTAAATGGGAAAAACCCTACCCATTTAACTGCAGGTGCTTTAAATGAGGTGTTTAAATAAGACGTGGATTCATGGAATGTGCCTCTTTGGTAAGGAGGAAATTAGGAGTCCTAAGCACAATTATACCTCTTCCTGCCTGTTATCATCCCAAGCTGTGTTATAAAGGGAAAAAGGGAGGCTTTTAGTCACTTATACTTTACAGTAGAAAGTGAACAATTTGATGAAGCTAATAATAATACTTGTGGATACTTGTAGTAACCAGAGAATACTGGCATAGTGTGCCTGGGAGTGGACGCATAGGAACTCTGGGAGGCAAGAGAGGAATACAGCATGGAAAGCATTAAAATACTAAAGACAGCCTTTTTTTCACTGTCTTCCCTTCCTCATGTGGCAGAAAAACCTCTCCAAAGCAAGCAACACTTCCCCACTCTGTTCCCAAACTCTCATGTATCCTTGCTGATTGGCGACAACATAGCATACAGAGTTCGAAGGTGTGGATTCTAGTCTATTTATTATCTGCTGGACTTGAGGAAACTAACTTAACTTTTTACCTCATTGTGGAAGTGAGGATGATGGTACTTACTTTGACTATCTGATATATCCATCATAGTTAATGTAATGATCAAATAGTGTTAGATACATGAACTAAAATATCTTATATAATATGTTATTATATATAATTATTATTATTAAACTTGTCTTTTAACCCTTTAAAATTCTACCATAACTGCCACTTGCTTCTCTGCCCTGCCTTGCCTGGAGTTCTTAGAAATGGGTTAGGGAGACATGAGTCAGCTCCTGTTATCCATGGCATCAACCTTCTGTCTCTTGGGAACCAGACCTACAGATTGTTGCCTTCTTGGACTTGTTCCCAGATCTCATTTAAGGAGCTCCTTCCCATCTCTTCATGGTTGCTTTCTTAGGGATGTACACAGGAATCAGTGGAAGGTGGCTTTGCTGTGAGAGGTGTATACTCACATCTGTTACATTCACCTTAAGATAAGTAGATCAGAACAATTTCCTCACTTTGATTATTCAGTTGCAGAGAAAGGGAGATTCCTCCCCGCCCCCGCAATAATATTTCAGAGAGTCATTTGGCTAGTTGAGATTTTTTTTTTAAGAGACAGGGTCTTGCTTTGTTACCCCAAAATCCTGGGATCAAATAATTTTCCCACCCCAACCTTCTGAGTAGCTGGGACTACAGGTATGTGCTACCTTGCCTGGCTGAGATTTTTTTCATTGACAGTGATTTAATCATTGATGACCACACTGATAAGACTGAAATCTTGAATACAGACCCAGTTAAGTTTACCATAGGTGCATTTTAACAGTGGTACAATGTAAGATAGAACCAATTTATGAACATCTTTAGGATAACTCTTTAATGTGTATTTATATCTTAATGATCAGTATGAGTATAGTAAGAAATAACCTACCAGTTTTAGATTTCTTGCATGTTTAGAAATAACTGACAGAGACACACAGTTTCCAGGATAGTACTGGAACATTTGTTTCAAAAGCATTTTTGAAAGATTTTAACATATAATGTTGGTTTTAGTTTCTTTAAGTGGATATTCCTAAGGCCATAAAAATTGGCATAATTTGTGTATTTGTGTGTGTGTGTGCATGTGCGCACGTGTGCGGGCTCATATGTTCATATACATGTGAAACGCATATAATAAATTTGGAGTTATGTTTTTATTTTACAGAGTTTTTAATTTTTTTTTTTGTAAAATAGTCTTACCTTAATGTTGACAAAGGTAGAAGGATTTCTTAAACCATACTTATTGGTTCTAGCTAGGAGTGTTTATAATTAAACCTTAGATTTTCTTAAGGACAAACTGGTCTTTCAGTGTTGTTTTCTCAGTTTCAGTAATGATGTGTCTGTCAGTGATTAAGCACATTATAATTCTTTAGACTTGTCACAGTTGTAAAGAATTTGATTAGATATTGCAGAAAATAGAATTCTTTATTCCAGGTGAGTTGTCACATGGGAACCAGCATGGAAAGAAGATGGTAGGAGCAAGTAGGTCAAGCACTGCTTTAGTAGTTGGAGTTGAGAGGTCAGTCTCTTTTGGGGAAGTGAAAGTAGGGCTGATTAATTGGCCTACTTCTTGGTAACTGAACCAATGTGTTATTGTGACAGAAAGGGAAAAGTAGAAAACCATCATGAATTTTATGCTTATATTTATGATTTTTTCTTAGAATTATAATGTTCAGCTTATTTTTTAAAATCCTAATGTGTTAAGCACTTGTGCTAGCCTAGGAAGTACGAAAATGTAAAGACACAATTGTCTTCTTCAGGGAGATCTGACCATCTAATAGGAGAAGAAAATGTGAGAAATAATTACAAGACTGTATAAGAGATGCTAAAATAGAAATAGATAGCACAAGGTACAGAGAATGCATAAAGTAAGGGGATAATCTGATTTTTCTGTGATATCAGAGAAAACCTTACAGAGCAGCACATGAACTGGCTCTTGAAAGATGAATTGAGTTGGCCTAAAGGACAAAACAGTGCTTTTCTAGGCTGAGGGAACAGCTTTCAAAGACATGAGACAACATGACACACTGGGGAATGCTTGAAAAGAAAGGAAGGAAAGTTAAGAAATAAACCTGAAAAATAAGATGGGCTAGCTTATGAAGGGCTTTCTATTCCTGTTCCTTCAGTGGTTCACCAATCAGTTATGAGATATTGTGAACAGATTTATTGATTAGAGAACTTGGAAGGGGTGAAACAAAAGGCATACAGCTGAGTGAGCACTCTGTTGAGCAATTTAGGTGAAAAACAATGTAGTGGCAGAGTGGACTAGAATAGGATGGATCATAAGAGGTAGAACCAGTAGGATTGGTAATTAATTGGATATGGAGGCCAAGGCTGTGGGAGAGGACTCCCTAGTGTTTCCTTGGATGTTTGCATGGGTAGTGGTATCATTGACCCAAATAGGAATTATACAAAGAAATTAACACTGAAGCTGGGCTGGGCTGTACAATCAGGGTAGTCTGGATATATTGATTTTGAGGTGCATGTTGAACATCTGAAGTACTAGAGAGCCTTGTGAATTGTTAACTTACAGGTAGAAGTGGGCTTGGGTAAAGTAGTATGCTCAAAATGAGAAGGAAAGAGGACTAAGAAAGGATGCTTTTTCCTTTTTTATGAGAAATGTGACCTTTTAGGGTTCATTAGCAGAAGAATAGCACATAAAAGTAACTGAGAAGGAACTGGAGGAAAGCCAGGAGAGAGTGGTACCAAAAATTAAGGAAAGAGGAGAGAAGAGAGATAAGAATATATGTTAATATGTGTTTGTAGAGTGATGATTTTATGTGGCTACCTTATGTGTCCAATGTATAATTATCTCTAATTTCACTTGTAAAGTTTATAAATATTAAATTGATTTCATATTCATAGCAACCATGTATGTATCTGCCTGAAAGCCCAACTTACACACATACTATAGATTTATGCTATGACTGTAACTACTGTTACTATATACTAGACCAGAAAGATGGTATTATATTTATTTTACAGACCATAAAACCAAGTTTAGGTAATTTGTCTAAGGACACATGGCTAGTACAGACTTGGATTCAATCTAGGACTTCCTGGCCCCTCCTGAACTGTGGTGCCTCTACATAGGTTGAAATCACAGCACACTTATAAATGAATTTAAAGGTATTTCTCATTTCCAAACCTTTTTATATATGTGGGTCAAACTTTAAGAATTTTATAATGTGTTATACTAGGAAAGGAGTTAATTATTCTTTTTTGCTATTGTTAGTCCAAAATTTAATAATGTGCTTTCTTGATATAATTATTTTTTCAACTTTTTAAGTGTCATGCATGCAGTTGGTAGTTAATACTTTTTTAGTTTTTAACTTTTTGATTATGATCATATATTCTCCCCATCCTATGTCTTTAATATTTGCCTGGTATAAGAGATGTTTTTGTTGCTAAATGAATATTAGAGTTCATTCTTACTGATAAGGCTAAACTTTGAAACAAAAAATGAATAAATAACAATAAATGAATTGTATCAATAAATTGAAGTTATTAATGGTTATTTGGTCAGTTCTGAGAGAGAGAGAGAGAGAAGGAATCCTGTACTTGTATTTAATCATAACAACCCCAAGAAATAACTAAGAAGTGGCAAATCTTGGATCCTACTCTTAGCTTTTAGAATAACTATCAAGAGTGAACTGGCAAGGTACTTCCTTTCTCTGGACCGAATTTCTCATCTTTAGAATGAGGAAATGATGAAAAACTTTTCTTTTAACATTTTGAAATTCTTAAATTTTGATAGGGATTAGGAAAATAGGTGAATGTAACGTTATTTTCTGTGCTGGCTATGGTTTCAATGCAAAACGGGTTAGTACAATTGCAACTTCTATGTTTTTGATTAAACTAGGGAAACTAAGATAATCCACCTTCATCTTGGTAGGAGATATTAAAATGAGCCCTTCGATCAAGTTAATACCTATATAAAAAGAATGCAGAACTCCTCACTCTGCAACTTGAGGTAATCTTAATATTTTTCTGTGAGAAGAATTTAGTTTTTTAAAACATTTTTAGGTTTTAGTCATTAAAACACTCCTTAAAAGTATAAATTTTATGCTTAATAATCTCTTATGTATAATTGAATTGAAATAAAAGAAAATTTACCAGTCTCTATTCATGTTTTTCCTCTGCTAAAACTTCCCTTGTTCTCAGTATCATCTATGAAACCAGGTTACTAGAAAAACTGGAAATTTGAGAAACTTACTTGTCTCAAAAGTGGGATTAATAATATTACCCACCTAGTAGAGTTTTTGTGAAAATTAATTGATGTTATCAATCAATAAGTAACTAGCACATAATAAGAAACTCAGTCATTAATCGAATGAAGAAATTTAAGGAAAATTTAGGCTATACACTGACTTACAAATAGGAGATGAAACAGGGTAAGGTATTTAGATTCTTCTGTTTGTTATAGAGAGATCAGACTGAAATTTACAAAAATTATTTTCTTTATCCTGCCCCATGGAGTAGAACATTTATTTTACTCAGATTATAGCTCTCATATATAAAAATTTATTTATTTTTTGTGGGGAGATGGAGTTTTATTCTTGTTGGCTAGGCTGGAGTGCAATGGTGTGGTCTCATCTCACTGCAACCTCCGCCTCCTGGACTCAAGTGATTCTCCTGCCACCATGTCTGGCTAATTTTTATATTTTTAGTAGAAGTGGGGTTTCATTGTGTCAGTCAGGCTGATCTCGAGCTCCTGACCTTAGATGATCCACCCGCCTCAGCCTCCCAAAGTGCTTGAATTATAGGCATGAGCCACTGTGCCTGGCCAACAGCTCTCATATGTTTTATAACAGCTTCCCAAAACTGTACACGTACACACATACACACATACACACATGCATACCCCATACTACACTCTTTATATTGATGGATTTTGAATAAGTTTATGTAAAATACAATTTCTAGGTCTGCTGGCTCAGAGAAACAAAATCTGGTCTAGTTTTAATTAGAAAATGAGTAACAGTAAGTACTTTGTGTCATTCAGTTAACTTTTTTCCTAGATTTAAGAATTAATTTCAAAAATAGGTTAAGAAGTATCATATTATCTGATCTAAAATATGACTTTTGATGTCCAAATATCTTTGAGTATGTATGGCAGAATAATTTAACCAAATTCTTGTCATTGATACCAAAAAAAGAAGGGGGTACATCAGATGCAAAAGCAATACTTAGGGTATTTTTTCCAGAATAATTTTAAACAAGGTATTTTCTTCTAAATGCCATGAGCAGAATTTGGTTGAAAGCCAAGATTGGTAGATTTTTGTTATAATTCTGATAGAAGAAATTTAAACAGTTGGAATATTACCAAATAATACTCTGTTGCAGTTGCTTTTTCTTTATGTAGAATGCCGAGATGATGAATTCACTCTTCAGTCTAAACAAGAGTTAGAAGGACATAGTAGGCAGAGAAAGAACTTCACCTAACAGTGAGTTATTAGGATGCTATGGTTCGTATAACCCAGGATAGAGAGTTGAAGATAATAGTAAAGTTTGGTTAAGAGGAGATCACAATGGTGAGAAGTACAAATTGGCAAGACTGCGGCATAAAGTCAAGGACAAGTATGTCTGTGATAGGAGATGAGGAAAACAATTCCTGTGTTAACATTGAGCGTAAAGACAGTCCAGATTCTAGCACAGATTATTTGGATATATATTTCAGAGTTTACCGTAAAAGAGAGTATGAAGTAATTGGGACTTAAACTTGGTAAATTTTAATTATCAGGATAGGAAACAGATTTTCTTATGAAATAACTAGAAATTTTGTCTGAATTTTGTTCTGGAACAAATGTGTGAACTTTCTAATTACCTTTTCTTCAATTTTTTCAGATCAGCTGTTTCATGTATTAGCCTTGCACATGAGGCTTTATAGCATTGACTCTGAGTATAATCCCTGGAGAAAGCTCACCCAGTTAGAAGAGATGAATCCACAGTAAGTATAATTGAAAGACTAAAATCAATGAAAACTTTTTATGAAAAATAGGTGTTAAATATAAAAATGGAATTGAAATTTCAGCATGTGTGATTTTTTTCACATTTTCTTTATAAAGCACAGAAATATAGAAGAATTGAAAACAATTTACTATTATGCTATCTGTAAAAGTTACATACAAATTCCTACCATGTGAGAAAATCTTTTAAAGAATCTCACTGATTTTTATGCAGATGAAATATTCAAGTGGAGGCACATAATGGTTGTTTGTCTTTTTATGTCACAATTAATTAGTGGGTTCAGGTACCCTTAGTCTGATTCCTCCATTGTGAAGTGCTCCATCAGTCTTTCACCTGATGGTTTCTTTTTATATATATATACATATATATATATATTTTTTTTAATTGCACTTTAGGTTCTGGGGTACATGTGCAGAACATGCAGGATTGTTGCATAGGTACCTACTTGGCAATGTGGTTTGCTGCCTCCATCCCCCTCTCACCTATATCTGGCATTTCTCCCCATGTTATCCCTCCCCAACCTCCCTGTCCCTCCCCTAGTCCCTCCCAACAGACCCCAGTGTGTGATGTTCACCTCCCTGTGTCCACGTGTTCTCATTGTTCAACACCCGCCTATGAGTGAGAACATGTGGTGTTTGATTTTCTGTTCTTGTGTCAGTTTGCTGAGAATGATGGTTTCCAGATTCATCCATGTCCCTACAAAGGACGTGAACTCATCATTTTTTATGGCTGCGTATTATTCCATGATGTGTATATGCCACATTTTCCTTGTCCAGTGTATCATCGATGGGAATTGGGGTTGGTTCCAGGTCTTTGCTATCATAAACAGTGCCACAGTGAACATACGGGTGCATGTGTCTTTATAACAGAATGATTTATAATCCTTTGGATATATACCTAGTAATGGGATTGCTGGGTCAAATTTCTATTTCTAGGTCCTTGAGGAATCACCACACTGTCTTCCACAATGGTTGAACTAATTTACACTCCCAACAGTGTAAAAGTGTTCCTGTTTTTTCACATCTTCTCCAGCATCTGTTGTCTCCAGATTTTTTAATGATCGCCATTGTAACTGGCGCGAGATGGTATCTCAGTGTGGTTTTGATTTGCATTTCTCTAATGACCAGTGATGATGAGCATTTTTTTTATATGTTTCTTGGCCTCATATATGTCTTCTTTTGAAAATTGTTCATATCCTTTGCCCACTTTTGAATGGGTTTGTTTGTTTGTTTTCTTTTAAATCTCTTTTAGTTCTTTGTAGATTCTGGATATTAGCCCTTTGTCAGATGGGTAGATTGCAGAATTTTTTTCCCATTCTGTTGGTTGCTGGTTCACTCTAATGATTGTTTCTTTTGCTGTGCAGAAGCTCTGGAGTTTAACTAGATTCCGTTTGTCTACTTTGGCTTTTGTTGCCAATGCTTTTGGAGTTTTAGTCATGAAGTCCTTGTGTATGCCTGTGTCCTGAATGGTTTTGCCTAGGTTTTCTTCTGGGGTTTGTATGGTGTTAGTTCTTATGTTTAAGTCTTTAATCTATCTGGAGTTAATTTTAGTGTAAGGTGTCAGAAAGGGGTCCGGTTTCTGCTTTCTGCACATGGCCAGCCAGTTTTCCCAACAGCATTTATTAAACAGGGAATCCTTTCCCCATTGGTTGTTTTTGTGAGGTTTGTCAAAGATCAGATGGTTGTAGATCTGTGGTGTTGCCTCCAAGGCCTCTGTTCTGTTCCGTTGGTCTATATCTCTGTTTTGGTATCAGTACCATGCTGTTTTGATACTATAGCCTTATAGTATAGTTTGAAGTCGGGTAGTATGATGCCTCCAGCTTTGTTCTTTTTGCTTAGAATTGTCTTGGCTATGCGGGCTATTTTTTGGTTCCATATGAAGTTTAAGGTGGCTTTTTTCAGTTCTGTGAAGAGGGTCATAGGTAGCTTGATGGGGATAGCGTTGAATCTATAAATTACTTTAGGCAGTATGGCCATTTTCACGATATTGATTCTTCCTAACCATGAGCATGGAATGTTTCTCCATCTGTTTGTGTCCTCTCTTATTTCCTTGAGCAGTGGTTTGTAGTTCTCCTTGAAGAGGTCCTTTACGTTCCTTGTTAGTTGTATTCCTAGGTATTTTATTGTCTTTGAAGCAACTGTGAATGGCAGTTCGTTCTTGATTTGGCTCTCTTTAAGTCTGTTATTGGTGTATAGGAATGCTTGTGATTTTTGCACATTGATTTTGTATCCTGAGACTTTGCTGAAGTTCCTTATCAGTTTCAGGAGATTTTGGGCTGAGACGATGGGGTCTTGTAAATATACAATCATGTCGTCTGCAAATAGAGAGAATTTGACTTCCTCCTTTCCTATTTGAATACCCTTTATTTCTTTTTCTTGCCTGATTGCTCTGGCTAGAACTTCCAATACTATATTGAATAAGACTGGTGACAGAGGGCAACCTTGTCTAGTGCCAGATTTCAAAGGGAATGCTTCCAGTTTTTGCTCATTCAGTATGATATTGGCTGTTGGTTTGTCATAAGTAGCTTTTATTATTTTGAGATATGCTCCATCAATACCTAGTTTATTGAGGCTTTATAAAGCGCTGTTGAATTTTGTCAAAGGCCTTCTCTGCATCAGTTGAGATAATCATGTGGTTTTTGTCTTTGGTTCTGTTTATGTGGTCAGTTACATTTATGGACTTGCGTATGTTGAACCAGCCTTGCATCCTGGGATGAAGTCTACTTGATCATGGTGGATAAGCTTTTTGATGTGCTGTTGCCATCGGTTTGCCAGTATTTTATTGAAGATTTTTGCATCTATGTTTATCATACATATTGGCCTGAAGTTTTCTTTTCTTGTTGAGTCTCTGCCGGGTTTTGGTATCAGGATGATGTTGGTCTCATAAAATGATTTGGGAAGGATTCCCTCTTTTTGGATTCTTTTGAATAATTTCAGAAGGAATGGTACAAACTCCTCTTTGTATTTGTCGAATTCAGCTATGAACCCATCTGGACCTGGGCTTTTTTTTGGGTGGTAGGCTCTTAATTGCTGCCTCAACTTCAGACCTTGTTATTGGTCTCTTCAGGATTTCGACTTCTTCCTGGTTTATGCTTGGGAGGATTGAGGTATCTAGGAATTTATCCATTTCTTCCAGGTTTACTAGTTTATGTACATAGAGTTGTTTGTAATAATCTCTGATGATGGTTTGTATTTCTGTGGAATCTGTGGTGATATCCCCTTTATCATTTTTTATTGCATCTATTTGATTATTCTCTCTTTTTTATTAATCTGGCTAGTGGTCTATTTTGTTGATCTTTTCGAAAAACCAGCTCCTGGATTTATTGATTTTTTGAAGAGTTTTTTGTGTCTCTATCTTCTTCAGTTCTACTCTGATCTTAGTTATTTCTTGTCTTCTGGTAGGTTTTGAGTTTTTATGATCTTGCTCCTCTAGCTCTTTCAATTCTTACAATAGGGTGTCGATTTTAGCTCTTTCCTTGTTTCTCATGTGGGAATTTATTGCTGTATATTTTCCTCTAGATACTGCTTTTAATGTGTCCCAGACGTTCTGGTACGTTGTGTCTTCATTCTTGTTGGTTTCGAAGAACGTCTTTATTTCTGCATTCATTTCATCGTTTATCCAGTCAACATTCAAGAGCCGGTTGTTTAGTTTCCATCAAGCTGTGCAGTTCTGAGTTAGTTTCTGAATTCTGAGCTCTAACTTGATTGCACTGTGGTCTGAGAGAGTGTTTGTTATGATTTCTGTTCTTTTGTATTTGCTGAGGAGTGATTTACTTGCAATTATGTGGTCAGTTTTAGAGTAGGTGTGATGTCGTGCTGAGAAGAATGTATATTCTGTGGATTTGGGGTGGAGTGTTCTGTAAATGTCTATTAGGTTTGCTTGGTCCAAGTCTGAATTCAAATCCTGGATATCCTTGTTAATTTTCTGTCTCATCAATCTGTCTAATATTGACAGTGACCTGTTAAAGTCTCCCACTATTATTGTGTGGGAGTCTAAGTCTCTTTGTAAGTCATTGAGAACTTGCTTTACGTATCTGGATGCTCTTGTATTGGGTGCATATATATTTAGGATCGTTAGCTCTTCTTGTTGCATTGATCCTTTTACTATTATGTAATATCCTTCTTTGTCTCTTTTGATCTTTGTTGGTTTGAAGTCTATTTTATCAGAGATGAGAATTGCAACTCCTGCTTTTTTTTGCTCTCCATTTGCTTGGTAAATCTTCCTCCATCCCTTCATTTGAGCCTTTGTGTATCCTTGTATGTGAGATGGGTTTCCTGGATACAGCACACCAATGGGTTTTGGCTTTTTATCCAATTTGCCAGTCTGTGTCTTTTGATTGGGGCATTTAGTCCATTTAATTTTAGGATTAATATTGATATATTTGAGTTTGATACTGCCATTTAATGCTAGCTGGCTGTTTTACCCATTGGTTGATGCAGTTTCTTCATTATGGTGATGCTTTTTACCTTTTGGTATGTTTTTGGAATGACTGATACTGGTTGTTCCTGTCTATGTGTAGTGCTTCTTTCAGAAGCTCTTGTAAAGCAGGCCTGATGGTGATGAAATCTGAGTACTTCCTTGTTTGCAAAAAATTTTATTTTTCTTTCACTTATGAAGCTTAGTTTGGCCGGATATGAAATTCTAGGTTGAAAGTTCTTTTCTTTAAGGATGTTGAATGTTGGCCCCCACTCTCTTCTGGCTTGTAGGGTTTCTCCTGGGAGATCTGCTGTGAGTCTGATGGACTTCCCTTTGTGGGTAATCCGACCCTTCTCTCTGGCTGCCCTTAGCATTTTCTCCTTCATTTCAACCCTGGTGAATCTGACGATTATGTGTCTTCGGGTTACTCTTCTTGAGGAATATCTTTGTGGTGTTCTCTGTATTTCCTGGACTTGAATATTGGCCTGCCTTGCTAGATTGGGGAAGTTTTCCTGGATAATATCCTGAAGAGTATTTTCCAGCTTGGATTCATTCTCTTCGTCACTTTCAGGTACACCTATCAAATGTAGATTAGGTCTTTTCACATAGTCCCATATTTCTTGGAGACTTTGTTCATTCCTTTTTACCCTTTTTTCTCTAATTTGCCTTCTTGTTTTATTTCATTGAGTTGATCTTCGACCTATGATATCCTTTCTTCTGCTTGGTCAATTCGGCTGTTGAAACTTGTGCATGCTTCGTGAAGTTCACGTGTTGTGATTTTTAGCTCCATCAGTTCACTTATATTCCTCTCTAAGTTGTCCATTCTCATTAGCATTTCGTTAAATCTTCTTTCAAGGTTCTTAGTTTCTTTGCATTGGGTTAGAACATGTTCTTTTAGCTCACAGAAGTTTCTTATTATCCACCTTCTGAAGCCTGATTCTGTGAGATCATCACACTCATTCTCCATCAGGCCTTGTTCCCTTGCTAATGAGAAGCTGCAATCCCCTGTAGGAGGAGAGGCATTCTGATTTCGGGTGTTCTCAGCCTTTTTGCACTGGTTTCTTCCCATTTTTGTGGATTTATCCACCTGTCATCTTTGTAATTGCCGACTTTCAGATTGGGTCTTTGAGTGGACGTCCAGCTGGTTGGTGATGAAGTTTTTTCTGTTTCTTAGTTTTCCTTTGGTGGACTCCCCTTCCCCACAGAGCTAGGCCTTCCCTGGTTCAGCTATGCTTGTTGTGAAACTCTGAGTCCTCAGCGCTTCCAATTGCTGTTCTCTTTGTGGGGATGGGACCAGCCGAGGTGAATTAAAAGGGCACCCTGTCCCGTATACTCTGCACCGAGAAGCACCGCGCCGGGGCGCTGGCAAAACAGCCGCGCCGGCCGAAAGAGTCGTACTGGCGACCCGTGTGGCTCCTCCACCGGGAATCTCCCAGTTTGTGGGCCACAAAAATTCGTCTGAAATTGCGGTGTCCACTCGCTCTCTGTGCTTTCACTGGGAGCTGCAATCCTTAGCTGCTGCTATGCGGCCATCTTGGATCTCTCTCCTGGTTGTTCCTTTCTATGTGTAGTGCTTCTTTCAGGAGCTCTTGTAAAGCAGGCCTGGTGATGATGAAATCTCTGAGTACTTGCTTGTTCGTCAAGGATTTTATTTTTCCTTCACTTATGAAGCTTAATTTGGCTGGATTTGAAATTCTGGGTTGAAAGTTCTTTTCTTTAAGGATGTTGAGTGTTGGCCCCCACTCTCTTCTGGCTTGTAGGGTTTCTGCTGAGAGATCTGCTGTGAGTCTGATGGGCTTCCCTTTGTGGGTAACCTGACCTTTCTCTCTGGCTGCCCTTAGTATTTTCTCCTTAATTTCAACTCTCATGAATCTGACGATTATGTGCCTTGGGGTTGCTCTTCTTGAGGAATATCTTTGTGATGTTCTCTGTATTTCCTGGACTTGAATATTGACCTGCCTTGCTAGGTTGGGGAAGTTTTCCTGGATAATATCCTGAAGAGTATTTTCCAGCTTGGATTTATTCTCTCTGTCACATTCTGGTACACCTAGGAAACGTAGATTAGGTCTTTTCACATAGTCCCATATTTCTTGAAGACTTTGTTCATTCCTTTCTACCCTTTTTTCTGTCATCTTGCCTTCTCATTTTATTTCATTGAGTTGATCTTCGACCTCTGATATTCTTTCTCCTGCTTGGTCAATTCGGCTGTTGAAACTTGTGCATGCTTCCTGAAGTTCTCGTGTTGTGTTTTTCAGCTCCATCAATTCACCTATATTCCTATCTAAGTTGTTTATTCTCATTAGCATTTGGTCAAATCTTTTTTGAAGGTTCTTAGTTTCTTTGCATTGGGTTAGAATATGTTCTTTTAGCTCAGAGAAGTTTCTTATTATCCACCTTCTGAAGCCTGATTCTGTCAGTTCATCACACTCATTCTCCATCCAGCCTTGTTTCCTTGCTGGTGAGGAGTTGTGATCCCTTGTAGGAGGAGAGGCATTCTGGTTTCGGGTGTTTTCATCCTTTTTGGACTGGTTTCTTCCCATCTTTGTGGATTTATCCACCTGTCGTCTTTGTAGTTGTTGACTTTCAGATTGGGTCTCTGAGTGGACATCCAGTTTGTTGATGATGAAGTTATTTCTTTCCGTTTCTTAGTTTTCCTTCTAACATTCAGGCCCCTCTGCTGTAGGACTGCTGAGGTCCACTCCAGGCCCTGCTTGCCTGGACATTACCTACAGTGGCTGCAGAACAGTAAGGATTGCTGCCAGTTTCTTCTTCTGCTATCTTTGTCCCAGAATGATACCCGCAGACGTCAGTCTGAGTTCTCCTTTATGAGGTGACTCTTTGGATATATGGGAGTCAGGAAGCTGCTTGAGGAGACAGTCTGTCCTTTGTAGGAGCTCACCTGCTGAGCTGTGAGCTCCATTGTTCATTCAGAACTGCTGGGCAGATACGTTTAAGTCTGCTGCAGCAGAACTCATAAACCCCCCTTTTTTGTTTTCCCGAGGTGCTCTGTTCTGGGGATTTAGGGCTTTATTTATGAGATTCTGTTGTGCTGCTGCCTTTTTTCAGGGCTGCCCTGCCCAGCCAGGAGGCAGCCTAGTTACTGTCTGCCTGCAGAGGCTTTGCTGAGCAGCTGTGGGCTCTGCCCAGCTGCCATGTGAACTTCCCTGCAGTCCTGTTTATATGGGTATAGTTAGAACTGCCTCAGCAATGGCGGCCCACCTCTATAATGGCGGACTCTGTAATGGCAGGCTGCCTTGGTAGTGGCGGGCTCCCTCAGCAATGGCAGACTACCTCTGTAGTGGTGGACTGCCTCGGTAATGGTGACGCCCCTCCCCCACAGACCTGGACTGTCCCGGGTTCAGCTGCACTTGCTGTGAATCTCTATGCAGAGCATTTCAGATTGCTATTTTTTTGTGGGGGTGGGACCAGTCGAGCCTGATCACCTGGCTCCCTGCCTCAGAGGCCTTTTTTTTTTTTTGAGTTGAACGGGCGACTCTGTGTTCCAGGTGTTCCAGTCGCCTGTTGAAAAGGCACTGGCATCTGTGTGATTTCCCGTGCAGTGGCCCTCTGCGCTGGCTGAAACAGCTGTGCTGAAATTTGTGGTGCTTTTTTTTGCCCGGGAATCTCCTGGTCTGGCTCCCTGTTTCAGTCCCCTTTTTTTAATCAATTGAATGGGTGACTCTCTTACCCCAGGAGCTCCAGTCGCCAGCTAAAACGGTGCTCGGACCTGTGTATTTTGTGCAGAGAACCACAGCGCCGGTCAAAACAAGCTGCTGGCCTAAACAGTGGTGCCAGCCAAAACGGCCATGCTGGTGACCCTTGGGGCTCCTCTGCCTGAGAATCTCCTGGTCTGTGGGCAATACAAATCCGTCTGGAAATGCGGCGTCCACTCACCCTCCACACTTTCGCTGGGAGCTGCAATCCTGAGCTGCTCCTAATCAGCCATCTTGGATCTGTCTCGACATTTACTTTTTTAAAAAAAGAGTTCAGGCTAGTTATTTTGTAGCGTGTCCTGTAATTTGTTTTTTGTCCAGTATTTCCTCGTGATTGGATTCCGGTTATAACCTTTTGGCAGAAATGCCCCAGGCTAATGTGTTCCTTTTTAGTGCATAGTATGAGGAGGCACATGCTGTTGATTAGTCTCGTTACTTACGATCATAACTCTGATCATTTGGCCAAGGCAGTATGTGCCAAATTTCTGCACTATAAAGTGATTATTTTACCCTTTGTAATTACTAAGTATCTTATTGGAAGAAATTTTGAGGCTATGTATATATCTTGCTACTTTTCATAAAAACATCAAAAACAAAGCTTTGTGTGTGTATTTTGTGTTTATAGACAGAATTAGCAAGCTATGAATATTTTGCATGTTATGGCTAAGGAAAATCACTTTCCTTAATAGTATCTAGTAATTTTCTTTTCTAGCTACCATACTTAAGGACAAAGATGGTATACAGAGTTTTAGAACACACAACTCTCTAAGTCTAAAAGATGTTCAGCAACAAAAAGCCTAGTATCGATTAATTAGAAAGCTTAAAGTACAGACATAGATATTATGCTTTCTGTAATACTGATTGCTGGAGTTTGTTCTTTTCAAGCCCTGATAATTAGTGGATATTAGGATAGTAGTAAATGCTGCAAACACTTAAAAAGTATTTCATACTAGGCATTTTTGTGCTTTGTATATATAATCTCATTTAATCATCACCAGTAACAGTAACTCTATGTACTAGGTACCGTTTTATCCGAGTTTTTACATAGGAGGAACCCAAGTTTTAGAAAAGTTAATTAACATGATCTTTCTTTCTTTTTTGGGGGGGCAGTGGGGAGACAGTTTTGCTCTTGTTGCCCAGGCTGGAGTGCAATGGCACAATCTCAGTTCACTGTAACCTCTGTCTCCCATGTTCAAGCGATTCTCCTGCCTCAGCCTCCCAAGTAGCTGGGATTACAGGCATGCGCTACTATGCCTGGCCAATTTTGTATCTTTAGTAGAGATGGGGTTTCTCCCTGTTGGTCAGACTGGTCTCGAACTCCTGACCTTAGTTGATCCTCCTGCCTCAGCTTCCCAAATGCTGGGATTATAGTCTTGAGCCACTGCACCCAGCCTAATTAACATAATCTTTTGGCACAGATAGCTGTTGAGGAACTGAGGAACAGAGCTGAGATTTAAATCCAGATCTCTCTGATTCCAGAGCCTAAGTTTTAACTATCATTATATGCTGCTTTTCCAAATACTGGATCTGAGGAATTTCTGGAAAATTTGATTGGTTTTTCTGCCACCCATATTTACTCTCATGTTTATGGTTCATTTATTCATTAAGTTGTAATATAAGAGTTAATTATAATATGTCATCTGTATTTCATATTATATTTTTTAAATTGAAATATCTTTCTAGTTTCTCACTTTAACACTTTTCCAACATAGAATTCTATACCTGAGGATGTAGGTTTTTAATATATGTTTTTTTCTCTAATCCTATGAAAATCATTTTCTTTATTTCCTTTTAATTTCATTGTGCTGATAATTTTTTATCTTTAAAAATGGAAAAGTTATTCCTATTAACTCTTCCACCCATTTCCTCTTATGCATAGACTCAATAGTAGCATTAATTTTTATAATCTGGATTAAAAGACTGTCTTTAGGCACACATATAACTTTTAAGAGATAGATTAGAGAAACAATTATTTTTTAAAGGCTTTTTTTTAGAGCAGTTTTAGATTCACAGCAAAATTAAGAGGAAGCTACAGAGAATTCCCATATACTCCCTACTAAAACAGGTACATAGCCTTCCTGATTATCAATATCCACCATCAGAGTGGTACATTTGTTACAACTGGTGAACCTACATTGACATACCATAATCACCCAAAGTCTGTAGTTACAGTAGGGTTCACTCTTGCTGTTGAACATTCTGTAGGTTTAGGCAAAGGTACATTGACATGTGGCCACCATTATAGTGTCATGCAGAGTAGTTTCACTGTCCTTAAAAATACCTCTGTGCTATACCTATTCGTCCCTCCCCCATATACCCCTGATTTTTTTCTCTTTCCATAATTTTACAGAATGTCATATAGTTGGAATCATACAATATGTAGCTTTTCAGATTGGATTCTTTCATTTGCTAATATGTATTTAAATTTCTGCAATGTCTTTTCATGGCTTGATGGCTCATTTCTGTATAATAAAAATAAAAATCCATTGTCTGTACCACAGTTCATTTATTCATTCACCTACTGAAGGACACTTTGGTTGTTTTGAAATTTTGGCAATTATGAATAAAGCTGCTCTAAACATCTGTGTGCAGGTTTTTGCATATGTAAGTTTTCAGCTTTTTTGGGTAAATACTAAGCATGATTACTGGATCATGTAGTAATAGCATGTTTAGTTTTGTGAGAAACCACCAAACTGTTTTCCAAAGTATCAGTATCATTTTGCATTCTCACCAGCAATGAAGGAGAGTTCTTATTGCGCCACATCTTTGTCAGCATTTGGTAATATCAGTGTTCTAGATTTTGGCCATTCTAATAGGAATGTAGTGGTATCTCATTGTTTTAATTGCATTTCTCTGATGACATATGCTCTGGAGCATCTTTTCATATACTTATTAAGCATCCGTATATCGTCTTTGGTGAGGTATCCGTTAATGCTGTGGTACCATTTTTAATTGGGTTTTTTTTCTATTAGTTTTAAGAGTTCTTTGTATTTATATGTGTATTTCACATATCAGTTCTTTAACAGATGTGTCTTTTGCAAATATTTTCTCTAGGACTGTGGTTTGTCATCTCATTACCTTTTGCCAAATAGAAGTTTTTAATTTTAATGAAGTTCAGCTTGTCAGCTACTTCTTTCATGAATTATGCCTTTGGTGTTATATCTAAAAAGTCATTGCCATACTCAAGGTTATCTAGGTTTTCTCTTATTTTATCTCCTAAGAGTTTTATTGTTTTGTGTTTTACATTTAGGTCTGTAATCCATTTTGAGTTAATTTTGTGAAGGGCATAAGGTCTTTGTCTAAATTCATTTTTTTTTTATATGTGAATGTCCAGTTGTTCTAGCAGCGTTTGTTGAAAAGACTGTTTTCTCCATCGTATTGCCTTTACTCCTTTGTTAAAGTCAGTTGACTGTAATTATGTGAATATATTTCTCGGCTTGCCATTCTGTTCCATTGACCTTATTTGTGTGCTTTTTTGCCCATACCTTACTGTTTTGATTATTGTACCTTTATGGTAAGTCTTGAAATCAGGTAGTATCAGTAATCTAATTTTGTTCTTCTTCAATATTGTGTTAGCTATTCCAAGTATTTTGCCTCTCCATGTAAATTTTGAAATCATTTTGTCGATATCTACAAAATAGCTTGCTGGAATTTTGATTGAGATTGTGTTGAATCTATAGGTTAAGTAGCAAAGAACTGACATCTTGACAATACTGAGTCTTCCTACTCATGAACATGGAATATCTCCATTTGTGTAGTCATTTGATTCCATTTATTAGAGTTTTGTCATTTTTCTTAAATAGACATTTCATATATTTTGCTGGACTTATACCTAAGTGTTTTATTTATGGCGGGGGGGGGCGGAATTTAAATGACATTGTGTGTTTATTTTCAAATTCCACTTGTTCCTTGCCATTATATATGAAAGTGATTGACTTCTATATATTAACCTTGTAACCTGCAGCCTTGTTATAATCACTTACCAGTTTCAGGAGTTTTTTTCATCAGTTCGTTCAGATTTTCTATGTAGATGACCATGTAATCTGTAAACAAAGCCAGTTTTATTTCTTCTCTCCCAGTCTGTAAACTTTTATTTCCTTTTCTCATCTTGTTGCGTTAGCTAATACTTCCAGTATGATGTTGAAAAGAAGTAGGGAGTGGGGACATCTTTGCCTAGTTCCTGATCTTAGTGAGAACAATTAGGTGTTTTAATATATTAAGCATTTTTAAAAGATGGTTATCACAGTGATCATATTAAATCCTGTAGTTGAAATCTTTCTCTTTTCTGTAGAGGAGTACATCAGTCCACTCATTCATTCCAGTTATAGGCCAGTGATGCACCAGGAAAGAGCCATTTCTTTCTGTCCTTGGCATGGCTATTTTAATCTTATCAGCCAATAACTGCTAGGTTTTTTTCTGATTGTTATTGGGGAAAAAAACTTACCAAAAAAAGTATTATCACTTAAACATTTTTTGGCTAATATGATTGATGAAAAATGGGATCCTAAAGTAGTGAGAATTTATTTGATTTATAGCAAAGTTAACTATTTTTGTATTTATTAGCTATTTGTATACACTCTTTGTGAATGATATATTCAGGACCTCTGTCCATTTCTGTTGGCATCTTATTTTTTAAAATTATATGAGTGATTCTTCATGGCGTAAAATGTTAAATCTTATTTTGTCATAGTTGTCAAAATTTTTTTCAAAATATGTTTGCCTTCAGTTTTTGTAATTACTTTTCTTCACACATTGAAGTTTTAAATTTTCACATAGCCGGATCAGTCAGACATTATATTTCTTATTTTTTCCTATTACTTTCATACTAGGAATGCCCATCTCTTCCAAGATCTGATGTTTACGTTTATAACTAGTGTTACAATGTGTAATCCAGTTTTAGAATTTGCAGTATCTACCTTTATTTTCACTTTAGAGTTTTCTTATGGGATGATTTTTAAAACTATATAATATACTTGGAATTTATTCTTACCTGTAATGTTAGGTGACGATCTAAAATCTGTTTGCAAATAACTAACTAGGTTTGTTTTTTTTTTTTTTTTTAGTGATTTTATATCCTAGTTACTAAATACTAACTGTTTCTACATTATAGGCCTGATTAGCAGCTTTCTTCTTTGTTCTTTTGAGCTACAAGCCTATTTCTCTGACAATGCAATGCTGGTTTATTGTTGAGGTGATTTGTTATGTCTAATTATGTTGCTGAGTTAGGTGCCTCTCATTACTCTTCCCCAAACTCTGCCTCCCACTTTTTCTTTGCTGTTCTCACTTTTTCTCCAGAATTTTTTTAGAACATTTCTAAACCCTTCCCCTCACTGGTAATTTTTGTTTGTTTGTTTGTTTGTTTGATTGGAGTCTTGCTCTGTTGCCCAGGCTGGAGTGTAGTAGCATGATTTCAGCTCACTGCAACGTCCACCTCCTGGGTTCAAGCAATTCTCCTGTCTCAGCCTCCCAAGTAGCTGGGACTACAGTTGTATGCCACCATGTCTGGCTTATTTTTGTATTTTTGGTAGAGACGGAGTTTCACCATATTGGTCAGGCTGGTCTCGAACTCCTGACCTCAGGTGATCCACCCACCTTAGCCTCCCTAAGTGCTGGGCTTACAGGCATGAGCCACCGTGCCCAGCCTAACTTGTAATTTTGATTGTAATTATTTTAAACTCATAAATTAATCTGGGAAACTAGTTAGCTTTATAATATGCAGTTTCCTCAACTAGAAATATTTCTCATCTTTTTAATTTTTTTATTGTATGCATATAATAGTTTCAATTTTGAAGCATTTGTTAATTATGCATTCTTAGTAGTGTATAATTCTTGCTTACAACAATTTGGACTGATTTTAAGTAATTTTGGAAGGTCACATACAATAATAAGCAAATAAATAATAATAGCATAAAGGAATCCACCTCCAATTTTGAGAAAGATTGCTTCTATTGTAGAAAGAAATTTTTAGCATATAATGTAAAATGAGAGTCTAGAATTCTGTTAAGCACTTTAAGCTTTTCAGTTGCATATACTACCTACCCCTATTTTATTAAACAATATTTATTTGGGAAAGCTTTTCTTTTCTATACCTAAAGGGTCTGCAATTTGTTGGTCTTTAGGTTATGATGTAACAAGTTCTCAAGCCTTTTTGATTTTTGTGCAGTAAAATGCATCTTTGCATAAGAGTGAAATTGGGCTAGCTTAAAAAGATCCATAAACTTTATTTTAAGTGAGACTCTTTTAAACACCTGCTAAATTTAATGTAGCAGTTTGATAATCTGAACTTATATACCATCTGTTCGTTTTCATCCATCCGTTTTCCCATGAATATTTCATTTGTTTATCTAGCTAGTTTTATTAACTGTTTTAATCCAGACATTGGGATATAATGATAAGCAAGATGTCATTCCTGTGGAAGCTTCTTGCAGGCGCTAACGTTATAGAGGATTGATTCGAGGAACATAAAATTGGAGAAGATTGAATAGTTAAAATCAGTGGCAATAGGGATGGCAAAGAGGAAGTGGAGATAGAGTCACTAGAACTTAGTGCCAATTAAATATGGGGTGAGTAAGAGAAGATGGCCTTGGGATGTCCTCAAATTCCTAGCTTATTTATTCATTATGCTTTTATTGGGGAACTATTACGTTTTAGGCATTATGTTTCAGCCATGGTGTAAATGCAAGAGGATATAAGAAATAAGCTACATCAAGACTTAGATTATAGAGGATAAAGTATTAGCTTGGTCCATTGCTTTTCATGTCAGAAACAGCAATTACTTTGGCACCAACCTAATAGAATGGTTGTGACTGGGGTGGGAGTTTGTGTATAGAAAGATTATGAGTTCACTTTCAGGCCTCTTGAGCTGCCTGACTATTGGATGTACAAGTGGAAATAATGGATATTCAGATAGAGAGTTGGAGAGAGTCATGGCTGGACCCACAGATTTGGGAGTCATCAGTGTATAGCTGGCAGTTGAAATCATGGATTAGAAAGTCTTTCAAAAAGAGTCCTGAATGAGAAAAGAAAGGGAGAATTGGAATCTTGAGGAATAATAGTATTTTTGGTTAGTCAGAGGAAGATGAACCTGTGAAAAAGACTAAAGTGGAATAATCAGAGAGACAGAAGGGAACTTGGGACAGTGTTTCACAGAAGCCAAGAAAATTTTCCAGGCAGAATGTTCAACTTTAGCTAAAGTTAAGGGTCAGTAAGATAAGAATTTAAAATAGTGACTAAATTTTGTAATTAGGAGATCATTATTGATCATATGAAATGATTTCTGTGGGGAATTTGAATAACTGAAATGGTATGACTCCCACACATTGTTTTTTTTAAACCTTGGCCTCGCAGAGAGGCTAGAAAAACTTGAAAGACAATATGAGGATTCTTAGCATTAATGAAGGGTTACCCTAGAAGAGGAAAACAAGTAGTAACTAAGGAATATTTATAGAAATTGGAGAAATTCAAAGAGCTATCTTCCTCTGTCAGCTAAAGGTTTCTCAGCAGCAGGGGTCCATTTACTCACCAGTGTGTTTAGTGCCTGACCTGTAGTAAGTAATCAGTAAATATTTGCTGAATGATTGAACCTAGTAAAAGAGTTGAACAGTTTTGCTAATCCCAAGTCTAAAGTGTAGCTTCAGAATTTAGCCAGTTCTGGAGATTAAGATATACTTTTGTTCTCTGTCATTAAAAATTAAACCTGTAGTCAAAAAATTAACCTTATAAAGGCATTTAAAAAATTATTTTAGAATAAGCTCTGCTTTATAATATAGTCTGTATTTTTCATAGCACTGCACATTCCTAAGGTTTACTACTGTGTCCTTCATTGTGTATTTTTTAAAATTTATTTTTCGGTGGCTCATGCCTGTAATCCCAGCACTTTAGGAGGCCGAGGTGGGCGGATCATGAGGTCAAGAGATTGAGACCATCCTGGCCAACATGGTGAAACCCCTTCTCTACTAAAAATAAAAAAAGAAAATTAGCCGGGCATGGTGGCACATGCCTGTGGTCCCAGCTACTCGGGAGGCTGAGGTGGAAGAATTGCTTGAACCCAGGAGGCGGAGGTTGCAGTGAGCCGAGATCGTGCCACCGCACTCCAGCCTGGTGACAGAGCAAGACTCCATCTCAAAAAAAAAAAAAATTTTTTTTTAGAGATGGGATCTCACTGTGTTGCCCAGGTGGGTCTCGAACTCCTGGTCTCAAGTGACCTTCCCACCTCAGCCTCCCATGCCTGTTGGGATTACAGGCATGAGGCACCACATCTGGCCCTGTTATAGTGTATTTTAAGTTCTGCTTTGGTTATTTTCTTTTTGAAACTTTGCAAATGTTAAATATTTTATTTGAAATTCTTTAGTTATAAAGTTGAAACATTTTATTTTATTTTATTATTAATTTTGAGACAGGGTCTCACTTTTTTGCCCAGGCTGGAGTGCAGCAGCACAATCACAGCCCACTGCAGCCTCAACCTCCTGGATTCAAGTAATCCTCCCACCTCAACTCTTCAAGTAGGCACACACCACCAAGCCCTGCCAATTTTTTGTATTTTTTGTAGAGGTGGATTTTCACCATGTTGTCAGTCTGGTCTCAAACTTTTCATGTGATCCTCCTGCCTCAGCCTCGCAAAGTACTAGGATTACAGGCATGAGCCACTGTGCCCAGCTGAAACAACATTTTAATAAGATAAATTAACTATACCTTTTCAACATGAATTGATTTGGAAACTGTACCTATCTCTTTGTAATGATGTGAAACTTACTTATTTGTTAGTGCTAAGTTTGTGGTAAGTATCCTATAAGCCACTCCATTTGTAGTGAAACTAATTCTTTCATTCTCTATTTAATGTTTTATTTAATTTCTGTAATCTAAGATATCAGACTCATAAATAAGTTAATGTATCCTAATTGTTTACTTTGATAACACAACACATTTTCTATGTATTTTTTTTTCATGTTAGAGTCGAGAATATGAGTCTAATAAAATGTAATTTTTTGGCAAAATATGACCCCTAGGTTGTTTTTTTTTTTTTTTTTTTGAAATTTTTTGCTTGTTTATTGAAGTTTTTACTTCTGTTCCATAGATACATATGTGACATATAAAATACATTAGAAATAGAAGATATACAATACTATCTAAAGTGACTACATTTTTCTTTTAGGCTGGGAAATGAAGAACAACAGCCTGAGGTTCCAATTCTTTATCATGATGTGACATCCCTTTTGCTCATCCAGATCTTAATGATGCCACAACCCTTACGCAAAGGTATGTCTTTTTAATTCAGATTCTTTGATTATATACTATATGTTTTGAATATTCTAGAGATTATAGAGACAAATAGGCTGGGTGTGGTGGCTCATGCTTGTAATCCCAGCACTTTGGGAGGCTTGGGCGGGCGGATTGCTTGAGCCCAGGAGCTTAAGACCAGCCTGGGCAGTAGAGTGAGATGCTGTCTCAAAAAGAGAAAGAGAAGTAAATATAGCAGTAAGTTTGATGGATATTTTTTGTGGTAATAACAGACAATGTTTTTTCTTTTATTAATAAATAGTAATCGTAGCTAAACATATGACAGTGAAAACGTGTTTTTTAAAAATCTTGTGGGTCTGTTCTTTTCAGCATTTTAGTCACTAAGAGCTAAAGACATGGGGAAACACTCTGAAAATGTTTTAAAAAATTGAAATGATGATACAAATGAAAATTTGAAAAATAGAGCAAACTGTCAGCCTTAGTGCCTTTACCCTATCTGTATGCATACATATTTTGATATAGAAGTAATTGTAGAGTTATTAAAAATATAGTCTTATTTTAAGTTAGTATTAATATAACACTATTATATTAACAGCATTAGTATTAGCAACATTTTAATTATTGCTCCTTGGACCTTGTAGTTTTCACTTGAAGACAACATTTAAAATATTCTATCAGATAGTTAACATCTTCTGTATTAGAAAACTAGTTTTATTTTGTTTAACTATTAAAAGTTACAGTAGAATGAACATCTATGGGTGTATAAAGACCTTATTCCTGAGGAAGACATTGTTTGTATAAACTCCATCTTGATCTTTGATAAATCCTTTTACCTAAGAGTATGAAATAATCATTTAAACATATATATATATAGACAAATTATTATATTTCATGCAAATTGTGACATTCTGTAAAAAATAAAACAATATTAATAAACAAGCATAATATTTATAATAGCACTGTGAGTTTTGAACTAATATTTTTTAGTCATGAAATTCACATAAAACTTACTACTGAAGCAATTTTAAAACGTACAGCTGAAGTGTCATTTAGTATTGTTCCAGAACATTTTCATCAGCCTCAAAGGAAACTGTATGCCTATAAGCAGTTGCTTTCTTATTTTCTCCTTCTTCTTTAAATAGCATATTTAAATATTTTGAAGAACCCCTGGAAACCACTAATCTGATTTCTGTCTTCATGGATTTGCCTATGCTGGATATTTCATATTAATGAAATTATACGTTATGTTGTATTTTGTGTCTGCCTTCTTTCACTTAGCATGTTTTCAAGGTTTAACCATGTTATATCATGTATTAGTACTTCATTTATCTTGATGGCTTAGTAATATTCCATTGTGTGGAGGTACAACATTTTGTTTATCCATTCATCAGTTGATGGGCATTTGGGTTATTACCACCTTTTGGCTATTGTGAATAGTGCTGCCATGAACATTGATATAGAAGTTTTTGTTTGAGGCCAGGCATGGTGGATCACTTGAGGCCAGGAGCTCACAACCAGCATGTCTCTGCTAAAAATACAAAAATTAGCCGGGGATAGTGGCACATACCTGTAATTCCAGCTACTTGGGAGGCTGAGGCATGAGAACCTCTTGAACCCAGGAGGTGGAGGTTGCAGTGAGCTGAGATCACACCTCTGCACTCCAGCCTGGGTGACAGAGTAAGACCTTGTCTCAAAAAAAAAAAAAAAATTTTTTTTTAACATGTTTTTTCTTTTTTGGGGGATGTATAGCTAGAAGTGGAATTGCTGGATCATATGGTAATTCTGTTTAACTTCTCAAGGTAATTACATATTTAACAGCAAAACTTCAGATATTTTTGAATGTTACTTTTTTGGGGGTTAGGCTGTGTCTACTAATTTAATCATTTGTGTTTATAGAGCTTAAAAACTAAACCTGTTAAATAGTCTCATGAAAATTAATCTCTTTGTAAAATTAGTTTCAAATTCTTTAGGCTTTTTGTGTCACTTTGGTTAATTTTTCTTAGTCTAGGGAAACAGTTGCCTTGGATCATGCTGGTTTACTCCTGATTGTACTCTTCTAATCATATTAGTAGTATTACATTTTGAAATATTTAAAAAATTACTTTGTTTTATTATGTCTTCAAAATATTTAAATATGTTATTTAAATATACCTTTTACTTATAAGCTTAGTTATTACATAAACCTGAAAAGCTAAAAGAGAAGGAAACTTGGCATAGAGAAGGAATTTTGTTTCTATAATCAATATTTAATCTAAAGAGGAAAATATTTTAGTTAAAAGTAAAGGGCCTGTTGTGTCAGTGTCTGAAAGCTGTAGCTGGTGTGTCATTCTTCTTGTCAGAAGTCACCGTTGGCACTGGCTTTCAACAGAAGGCAAAGTTCATGTTGAAAGAGGATGCAATACACGAATTAACCAAACCTAGTAAATTTAATTCAGTAGAAACAGAGTCAATAAACTATATTCTAAAGTGAGTCAAGAAAACTGATCTGCTTAATAATGACTAAATAAATAGAATAAATTTAGGAAATCATCAATGTAAAAATGTATAATATTGTAAATAATCATGCCTTAAAGTAATATTATTAAAGAAGAGTTTCTTGGTGGACAAATTTAGTAAGCAAATTTCATAAAGTGATTGCCTAATTCAGTTCAAGAAATACTTAATAAGTACCTACTGTGTGCCAGGTTGCTATGCTTCTTTGCCAAGTGCTGGAGACATAAAGATGACTAAAACATGAACTTTGCCCTTGGGAAACCAAATAACTAGATATTTAGCAGGCATTACATTTACCTGTAGTTAGAATTGCTTTTAAAACTTGTGCATTATATGATTTCTTAAATTTTACAATAATTCAAGATAGGATTATCTTGAGATTGGATTATACTGCTGTCAAACACATTGTATAATATTTTGCTAGCTGTGATTGTGGTGATGAATTCCTCTTAGAATTTAGGGTCAGACAAAAAAATGCCATTCCTTATTATTTTTTTTTTAGTCTTTCACACTTTGAGAACTGGATAGAGGCCTTTACTAATTGCTAGGAAGTTCAGAGCTTAATTATATTAATTTTCCACAGACAGGTTTTTTTTGAGGGGAGGTGGAGAGTTGACTAGGGGAGATAGAGTTGTTAATATGAATTTTTCTTCTCCACTCCCTTTTGATGTAAGAGTTAATAGTTGGTGGTCTTTTTTGTGACAGTGTTTTTATTATAAGCTGTTTTTATTGTAAGAATGTGTATTTGTGCAACTGTTTAAGTTACTCATTATTATTAGAAGAGAAAAGAAGACGAAGGAAAATTGTACTGTTTAGACTTGCTAGAATGTTAAATGCTTCCTATGGTTTTATCTGAAAAATACGTGGATGCAGAAACCTACCTACATACTTCTTAAATTTTTTAATACTTAGCATTGTTTCCAAGTTAAAAGACCTTTCTATGCCACTTATTTCATCAGAAGCTCAGATTAAATATATTAAAAACAAGTTTTTTTCCTTGATCTCTTATGTTCTTGGGTCTTATCTTTCATAATACCCATCACAACCCTGGCCTCTAAAGAATAAACTCAGAAGTAACTTCTGATACATCACTGTTTTCAGATATTTTATTTAGTTCTTTATATTCAAGGGGAAAGAAGATTTATAACTTAGGATCAGATTTGGCTATATATAATAGAAAAGAAACCAAAATGACACAGTAGCTTAAATAAGATACTCCTTGTTTTTTTTTTTTCCATGTAGAAAGAAGTGTGAAAGTAGGCAGGCCGGATGCTTCTACTTCACAGCACCGGATTCTTTATGGTATGGCTCTCATCTCCCTGTGCCAAGGTAGCTGCCAGAGTTCCAGCCGTCACAGTCTAGTTTAAGGTAGCAGGATGAGAGTTAAGAAAGGAATTTCACATTCTTTTTTAAGAAGCCCTCTTAGAAGATTCACAGAAAATTTACAATTATTATCTCTCAGGCTAAAATAGTTTCTTCTTTTTGAACCTCCAGGATTTAAGACATGAAATCATCATCCCTTTTAGGGAGTGTATTCATTTATTTTCATGCTGCTGATAAAGACATACTTGAGACTGGGCAATTTACAAAAGAAAGAATTAGTGGACTCACAGTTCTATGTGACTGGGAGGTCTCACAATCACGGCAGAAGGCAAAAGGCACATCTCACATTGTGGCAGACAAGAGAATGATAGCCAAGTGAAAGGGGCTTTCCCTCATAAAGGCATCAGATCTCATGACTTATTCACTACCACGAGAACAGTGTGGGGGAGCTGCCCCCATGATTCATTTCTCTCCCACTGGGTCCCTCCCACAACATGAGGGAATTATGGAAGCCACAATTCAAGATGAGATTTGGGTGGGGAGACAACCAAACCATATCAGGGAGGGTCAGTTACCCAGGTTTGAATCATGTTGCTGTTTTTGAGGACCTTCACAAATATGTTCTTAACCATGCTTTGTAGGATACAGACTCCAAGATTCTATAGAGCATCTGGGACCAGTGATTATAGAATATCTCTGCTTCCAAGATTTCCATAAGCAGGGCCCACAAAAGACAGCATTAATGCTGCTTATTATTTTCCATTAACTTTAAGAAAGAAAATATCTCAAAATTTTGCTTTGTTTTTAAACCTAGGGCTTTAAAAGTAAACTATTTATTTACAAGCATACAGTACAGTAAACAGCAGAGTTTAATGAACTGCCCCCTCCCCCAATCAACTCATGGCAAGTCTTGTTTTATTTATATCCTCACTTATTCCTTCCTCCCTCCCACCTGTGGTTATTTTGAAGCAAGTTCCAGATTGCGTATCATTTAATCTATAAAGTCTTCAGTATGCATCTCTAAATGATAAGGATTCTTTCAATAAACATAAGCATAATTTGAACACAGTTAAAAATGAATAATTATGCCTAAATGTCCATAAATATCCCATCAATCCATCAGTGTTCATAGTTGCTTCTTGTAAATGGATTTTTTTTTTTTGAGACATAGTCTTGCTCTGTCACCCAGGCTGGAGTGCAGTGGCATGATATCTTGGCTCACTGCAACCTCTGCTACCTGGGTTCAAGCGATTCTCCTGCCTCAGCCTCCCAAGTAGCTGGGATTACAGGTGCCTGCCACCACACCTGGCTAATTTTTGTATTTTTAGTAGAGACTGGATTTCACCATGTTGGCCAGGCTGATCTCAAACACCTGACCTCATGATCCACTTGCCTTGTCCTCCCAAAATGTTGAGATTACAGGCATGAGCCACTGTGCCAGGCCTGTAAATGATTTTTTTTATAGTTGGTTTATTTGACTTAGGATCCAAAAAAGATCCATACATAGGATTTGGTTGTTATAATTTCTTTTAAGTCTGTGAGTGCTTCCTTCCTCTTACCTCCTTGCATTTTATTTGTTGAAGAATATGGGTCTTTTTTCCTTTAGAACTTCCTATAGTCTCTATTTTGCTACTTGTACCCCAACAATATCATTTAAATAACATGTTCTTCTGTTCTTGTGTGTGTCTTACAAACTGGCAGATACATTTAGATATAATTAGTTTCTTATTTCTTTTTGCAAAAATACTTCATGAATAATGTTAAATACTTTTATCAGGAGAAATAATTTCTAGTTGTTTCTCTTTATGTGACAGTAGAAGCTATTGATTGTTCTCTAGATTTATTCCTTAATTATTTCATTTGTTAAGAGGAATTCTTAAAACTAAAATTTTTTACTATTTGTTTTTCCTTTTTGTTTATACATTGGTAAAGTTGATATAGGTAAGGCAGGTTAAATGCTTGATTTTATTTACCAGTTCAGAAAAATGACCTTTTTTTTTTAGCACTCTCCAAAGATGATTGCTTTTTTTTGGTATTATGAATTATTGGATTTTAATATATTTAGTGTCTTTCAATCCCATAGTAAAGTAATACCTATTTAAACACTTCAGATTGGCTTGTATCCTATTGATATAACCCCAACAATCTTTGATAGCTTCTTCAGACCAAGGCTTTATTTTTTTAATTTTTGGGGGGATAGGGTCTTGTTCTGTTGCCCAGGCTGGAGTACAGTAGCACAGTCATAACTCATTACAGCCTTGATCTTCTGGGCTCAAGCCTCAGACACCTCAGATGCCCGTGTAGTTGAGACCACAGGTGCACACCACCATATTTGACTAATTTTATTTTTTGTAGAGATGGAGCAGGGGGGCTCACTTTGTTGCCCAGGCTGGTTTTGAACTCCAGCCCCAAGCAATCCACCTGCATTGGCCTCTAGAAGTTCTGGAATTACAGGCATGAGCCACTGTGCCAGCCTAAGACCAAGGCTTTTTAAAATGTGGTTCCAGAGTTTATTAATAGGCTTCAAGAAATTCACAAATCTCCTAAAATGGTGAAAAAAATATTGTATCTATATGTGCATTTTTTCTTGAGTAGTTTCATAGCTATTAACAGATTTTCAAAAGGATTTTGACCTTTAAAATTTAGTTACTTATATATTATCCTAGGGACTCCTGGCCATAGGCAAATACAATTTGTAGAATCAGCAGATTACAGTGGGATGAGAAATGGGAAGGAAGTGAGAGAATTGAGACATTGAACAGAGAGATATTTCAGGAGAGAATGGAGGAAGAGAACAGAAGTTATGCATGATGTACAGTAGTCCCACTTACCCCTTTTCACTTTCTGTGGTTTTAGTTACCAGTGGTCAACTTTGGTCCAAAAGAGTAAATGGAAAATTCCAGAAATAAACAATTTATATATTTTAAGTTGCATGCCATTCTGAGTACTACAGTGAAATCTCGTGCTTCCTTGTCCCTTTCTCTCTGGGAAGTGAAATCATCTCTTTGTTTAGTATATCCACGATGTAGATGCTACCCACCGTGAGTCATTTAGTCATTTAGTAGCCATCTGGACTATCAGAACAACTGTTGTGGTATCACAGTGCTTATGTTCAAGCAACTCTTATTTTACTTAATAATGGCCCCAAAGCACAAGACTAGTGATGGTGGTGAGAAATAAAAATAAAATCTTAAGCTCCCCAGCTGAATAGAAACCCATCTTGGCCAAGGAAACCCCAGAGCAACCTTAAAAACTGAGTTCCCAGCCATGAGGATGGGAGGTCATTCATATCTCAGTGTGCCCCTCCCTTATTAACCTTTAATCTGAATTATTTTCTAAGGTATAAGCAGAAACCAGCTCGAGAAAACAAGAAACAAAGGACTCATTCTTTAATCACATTTAGCCAGTCGTCTGGGGTTAAAACCGAACTCCCCTCTCCCTCTTTGGAGCTTCGCAATACATCCCTACCCCAAAACTGACCAGCATCTCTGGACTGGTTTTGGCCAACTCATGAAGGAAGTTCAGTGAGGGTTTTTAATGTCTTCTTCTAATTCACCTTCTAATGTCAGAGGGCCAAAACCTCCACCCTGGGATCATGCTATTGCCACCATTTTTTGAACACACAACCCGTGAAGAAGCATGAAGCTAAATTGCGTATGTGCCTGTTTCTCCTTTCATAAATACTCATGACTCTTCCTGTAGCTTATTGAATATGTACACGGAGCCACCCTGTTGAGCATAAATTCCTGACCTCCCTCAAATGACTTGCTCTTGGCTTACGCTAGAGGCTGTGATTCCCAGCTTGCTGATGATTAGCCTGCAGGGTGCAGCCTTTTATGAGAAATAAAGCTCTCCTTTCCAAACTTGTAAACCTTGTGATTCTTCAGTTGACACTGGCAATTTGGATATGCCAAAGAGAAACTAAAGTTCTTTCTTTTAAGTGAAAAGGTCGAAGTTCCCAACTTAGTAAGAAAATTAAAAAAATTGTACGCTGAGGTAACTAAGATCTTTGGTAAGAATGAGTCTTCTATTGGTGAAATTATGAAGAAGGAAAAAAAATCTGCACTAGTTTCACAATCACACGTTAAATAGCAAAAGTTATAGCCATAATACAGTAAGATATTTTAAGAGAAAGATCACATTTTCATAATTTTTATTATTATTATAGTTCTATTTTATTATTGTTGTTAATGTCTTATTGTGCCTAATTTATAAATTAAACTTTATCATAGGTATGTATGTGGTCTAAGGGTGTGGTCCCCCTTTACTTCTCCAGTTCCTACACCCCTCCACCATGCAGCTGAATATCTGCACATAATTTTTGACTTCCCAAAAACTTAACTACTAATAGCCTATTGTTGACCAGAAGCCTTACGAATAGCACAGTCAATTAACACATAATTTGTGTGTTATATGTATTATGTACTTTATTCTCAGGATAAAGTAAGCTAGAGAAAAGAAACCATTAAGAAAATCACAAGAAAGAGAAAATATATTTACTATTCATTAAGTGGAAGTGGCTTATCATAAAACTATTCATCTTTGTCATCTTTATGTTGAATAGGCTGAGGAAGAAGAGGAAGATGAAGGGTTGGTCTTGTTGTCTCAAGGGTGGCAGAAATGGAAGAAAATTCTTGTATGAGCAGACCTGCACAGTTCAAACCCATCTTGTTACATAGTACTGCAGATACAGGGTTCAGAACTATCCACAGTTGCAGATATCCTCTGGGGTCTTGGAGTGTATCTCCTGAAGATAAGGGAAGATTTCTATTACAGAGGGGTTAATTTTTGTTTTTAAGATAGGAGAATTATGAGCATGTTTAAATGTTTGCCATTTCTCCATTCTTTACTTAATAACTCATGATGGTCCTTTACTATGTTGCCCTTTCCTAGAAGCCTTTCTATTGGTTCTTCTTATTTCCATAATAACTTGTCTGTGATTCTGTTTTGATACTTGTCTGACTTGTCTGATTTTTTTAAATATCTCCCTCTCCAGACTGTCAGTTCCTCCAAGACTAGTACCCTCTTATGTGTATCCCTAATGCCCACCTGGTACATCATATGTTCAGTAAATGCTTTGGGTACGCAGTAGATGTGTTAAAAATACAATAGTCTTATTTTCTGGTAAATTGCTTGTTTTCTGTTTTAAAATTCCAGAAATCTGTTACTTTCATTTGAATCTTTAACACTTATGTTGTGATCACTTCTATATAATGTTTTTTTTTAGAGTGTTGGCAGTTTATTGGACCCAAAATTCAATTGTCTGAAGTATACTCAAAGGACCAGCATTAACTACCCTGTTAGTTGTTGGTATCTTTTCTTGGTTCTATGTTGATTAAGGCAAATAAAATCTTATTAAACTGTTCGGATTCTTCACTCATCAAAGAGAAAATAGACTTGAGTTTATCACAGAGAAAAGCACAACACAAATTGATTTTTCTTGTAGACTAGACTTTTTGAAGAGGGTCAGAGCACATGTAGTTAGTAACTCTAAATGATAAAAGGTAAGACTAAGACGATTTGATGTCTGCATGTAGTATATGCAAAGTACTTTATGGAAGCAGTGGAATAGTATAGATTTTTACAAAACATTTTAATGGTGATAGGAACAGAATAAAATGTCTGATACCTTCTTCAGGTCATGTCCTGTTTACTTGTGTACTCTTCCCCTAGGGAATTGGTTATTTTAGATATACTCTACCTTGTCTTAAAAGAAACTACAGATAGTTTGCTTCTAAGGCATGTCAAGTAAGTATTGATGTTCCGTTGTTCAACTTTAGGTATTTTGATAGTGTTTTTCTTTCTGTTGTTGTTGTTGTTTTTAAACACATTGACTTAGAGTAGATGTCCAGTCCTTTTTTCTTCTTTTTAAGTTTTGATAATTGTATTTGAAGGACTTTATTCTCTGTTTTAATGTTGGTAGTTAGCAGTCTATTGACCTAATATAAACCTCATGTGAGAGACTCCTTGTTTTTCTAGGTTCCTAAAAGACGTTGGTCTTACACATGGCAAGCATTCAATAAATAAATATTTGTTAAATGAACAAGTGAATGTGAGAACTTAAGCTTAAGCTTTGACTTTAAATTGCCAGTTAACTAACAACCATCTATTGGTATCCATGGGAGACTGGTTCCAGGACCCCCTGCCAATACCAAAATCCACAGATGCTCAAGTATTAGCATATAACCTGCACATATCTTCTTATATACTTTAAATCATCTCTAGATTACTTAGAATACCTAATACAATATAAATGTCACATAAATAGTTGTTATACTGTATTGTTTAGGGCATAATGAGAAGAGGAAAAAGTCTGTACATATTCAGTACAGACACAACCATCCATTTTCTTTTCTTCCAAATACTTATGATCTATGATTGGTTGAATCCATGGATAAGGAACCTACAGGTACAAAGAAATGACTGTATTTTTTTAAATGATGATAATCAAGACAGTCAAATGAACTAAAACCAGAAATTAGTACTTTTCTACAATGAAAAGCTAAAATTATAGTGGCTATTTTTTCTTTTAGTACATTATTTCTATTTTATTATTTTATTTTGCTTTTTATATTTTATTTTATTGTATTTTTTTTTTTTTGAGACAGAATTTCACTCTAGTTGCCCAAGCTAGAGTACAGTGATACCATCTTGGCTGACTGCAACCTCTACCTCCTGGGTTCAAGTGATTTTCTTGCCTCAGCCTTCCAAATAGCTAGGATTACAGGCACCTACCACCATGCCTAGCTAATTTTTTGTATTTTTAGTTGAGATGAGTTTTCACCATGTTGGCCATGCTGGTCTCGAACTCCTGACGTCAGGTGATCCACCTACCTCGGCCTCACAAAGTGCTGGGATTACAGGCATGACCCACTGTGCCTGGTCACATTACTTCTTTTTAGTAAAAGAAAAATATATGTATGTATAGTTTAAGAAGAAGCTATACATGAGTGGTGTTTTTACACAATATTAATGACTTTCTGGTTAGGATGTTTTTGTTTGTGTATAATAGACAAATTCTTTCATGTCTGTCACTTATTAAAATATGTAATTAAATGATGGAAATACTTTACTTTGATGGCACCATCCTTTCCTGGTTCTTTTATCTCTTTTTGTACTCATTTTCAGGCTCTTTTTAAATTTCTTCTTTCTCTTACCATTCTTTGAATTGTTCTTCAATTCCTGTCCTCTTCCTTCACAATTTTATCTTCTTTCCCATAACTTTACACCAATTATCTTATGATTCCCAAATCTCTAGCTTTAGACTAAAACTCTCCAGTGAATTCTGGACTTGATTTTTTAGACATGCCTCAAACTCGGTATATATAATGTTAATATTCTTCCTATCCAAGTCTGCTCTCATCCTCTCTTTTACTTTTTAGTCAATGCTACTACCATCTATGATATACCACCATCACCCTCTACCTCCAAAGGTCCACCAAATCCTATAATTTCTGTCATCTAAATATCTCTCTAACTTGACTCATTCTGATTGTTGACTCATTGTTCTTCCTTTGTTCTGGGCATACTGAAATTGTATGGAGGTTCCTCAAAAAGCTGAAATAGAACTACCATGTGATCCAGTAGTCTCACTTATGGGTGTATATCCTAAGGAAGTAAAAGAAGTATCTCAAAGAGATATCTGTACTCCAGTCCCATGTTCATTGCAGCTTTCATCAGAATAGCCAAGATATAGAAACAACCCAAGTGTCTGTCAGTGGATGAATAAATAAAGAAAATGTGGTATATAAGTACACTGGGATATTATGTAGCCTTAAAAAAGAAGGAAATCTTGCCATTTGTGACAGCATGGATGAACCCATAGGACATTATGCTAAATGAAATAAACCAGTTACAGAGAGAGAACTACTGCATGATCTCATTTATATGTGGAATCTAAGCAAGTCAAAATAGAGAGTAGGAGGTTCACATGGGACAGGGAGTTGGTGAAAATGGGAAGATGTTGGTCAAAGTATATGCACTTTCAGTTATAAGATGAATAAGTTCTGGAGATCTAATATACAACATGGCGACTATAGCTATAATATTCTCTTGTATACTTAAAATGTACTAAGAGAAGAGATTTTATGTATTAGCACGTACACATACAGACACGTAACTATATGGGATTAATATGTTAATTAACTTGATTGTGGCCATCATTTCACAATGTATGCTTATATTAAAAACTACATTGTCCACCTTCAATAATATAATTTTTGTCAATTATAACTCAGTAAAGCTGGAGGAAAAATAAAAGATCATTCTGGCTAGAATAAGGAAAGTAGATTGCAGGAAGCTGAGAGGTGATACAGATAAACTACTGTGCTGAAAAGAATTAAGCCTGACTCTTGTCCTTTGAAAGGCCTCTTGCAAGGTTAGGCCTTGACTGGCATCTGGGAACTTGGATTTCAGGAGGGGTCCCACCATTCCCAGAATTGATACGAGTGGCACACTATACCTAAACTGTTTGTACAAAGAGTGTGGTTTATGCTGAACATACCTGCTTTCCTCTTGAAAGTCTGGAATTTTTATATGTATCAGGAAGAGAGTGCCTTCATGACCCCAGTAAAAACCTTGGGCATTGAGTCTCTAATGAGATCCCCTGGTATCCATTTCATACATGCTGTCACAGCTTGTTGTTGCTGGGGGAGTTTAGCACATACTGTGTGGTTCTACTGGGAGAAGACTCTGGAAGTTTCCTCTGGACTTCACCCAATGTGCCTTTTCCCTTTGCTGATTTTAACTTTTATCCTTTTGTAGTCATAACAGCTATGAGTATGATTCTGTACTGAGTCTTATAAGTCCTCCTAGTGAATCATCAAACCTGGCAGTGGTCTTGGGGACCCCCAGCACAGGCACTTTAGCCAAGATTATAGGTCTAGGCAAGAAAGGATGCAAGTCTGGTCCAGGTTGTTGAAATTGACTTGAGAGATACTTAAAAAGTAGAATTAACAGGACATGGTGATTATTTTAATGGGGAAATTGTCAAGAATTTCTGTACTCCAGCAACTGATTAAATGGTAGTATTCATTTACTAGGGGAGGAGTATAATATAATAAAAGGAACACTGAACCTGAAGAAAAATGATCTATATGGATTCAAGTTCAGACCTGGGTGCTTATTAGCTTTGATATCACAAGCACATCTTTCTGAAGTTCAGTTATCCAAATGAGACTGTTTTGAGGATTGAATGAGACACTTGAAGAAAGTTGCTAAGTTATTAGGTAAATATAAATGTTAATTATCAATATTAAAGCTTCCATTTATTAAGTACTTATTATGTGCCAGAAGCTGCCAAGCACTTTACATATTGGTACTACTATTTTGTATTGCTATAGTTTTTTATTTTTATTTTTGTCTTTATTTGAGGCAGGGTTTCACTCCATTGCCCAGGCTGGAGTTGAGGGGAGTGATCTTGAATTACTATACCCTTGACCTTCTGAGCTCAAGTGATCCTCCTGCGTCAGCCTCCTGAGTAGCTAGGATGACAGGTGCTTGTCACCACACCCAGCTATTTTTTAAATTTTTTGTATAGATGGGGTCTTGCTGTGTTGCCCAGTCTTATTGCTATAGTCTTCATTAAATTCTGAAGCCAAATTAGTAATGTAAATATTGGGATTTTCTCCTTTTTTTTTTTTTACTTTATAAGATTTATATAATATTCCTTATAATATTATCCTTGTTAAGATGTGTATCATATAGGGGTAGATGATGTGTTGGTTTTAAACACCATGGCTCCTAAACATTGTTATTGAGCATCTGAAGCCTAGTAAGGGCATTTGCAAAGGTTTCACAGCTATTCCAAGGTTGAGTGGCATTAGCACTCTGGTCTTCTGAAAGAGAGCACCCTTTCCACTATGCTAAATGCTTCTGGTTTACATATCCTTTGGATGAATAGAGGAATTTTGCTTTCATAATTCTAGATCTGTTGGGCAGCAAATATAATAGTACATTATAATTTCAGGCTCTCATGTCTGTAATCTCAGCACTTTGGGAGGCTGCAGTGGGAGGACAGCTTGAGTCCAAGGAACTTGAGACTAGCCTGGGCTACATAGGGAGACCCAATCTCTACAAAAAATAAAAAATTAGTCGGGCATGGTAGGACATGCCTGTAGTCCCAGCTACTCGGGAGGGGCAGATTAGAGGCTGAAATGAGAGAATTGCTTGAGCTTAGGAGGTTGAGGCTGCAGTAAATTGTGATCACGCCACTGCACTCCAGGCACTGCACTGCCTGGATGACAGAGTGAGACCTTGTCTCAAAAACAAACGAAAAAATGATTTAAGTATTGAAAACTAAAACAAATTACATATGTAAGGAAAGGCATATATTTGTAAAACTGTCTTGAGTAGAAAATATCTAGATTCCAAAGAAATAATGATTTTTTTCTCTTGCAGATCACTTTACCTGCATTGTGAAGGTACTTTTTACCCTACTGTACACACAGGCTCTTGCGGCACTCTCAGTTAAATGCAGCGAAGAAGATAGGTCAGCCTGGAAACAGGAGGGCGCTCTCAAAAAGGTTAGTCTCTTTCTAAGTTTGTCATTTAGCAGGTAGGTGAAGTCAATTAAGCTGGGGATATTGAGTAAATAAGAGTAGGTGTTTGAAAGACAAAATGATTACTGGTATTTTAATTGTAAATTGAGCACCTACAGGCTGAAGAACCATGAGGCCTTCTATAGCTGTCTCTAAACCTCCTCCTTTATCCCTTTATATTTGAGCAGTTTTGTGTTGCCTTTTCTGCAAGCCTTAAACTTAGAGAAGTTAAATAAATTGTGCTAACACAATGAACAGATGATAAAATATCTACAGACTTACCCATTTTATTTGCCACTTTTTCTTTTTGTCCCTATCCCTAATCACAATCCAAAGATAGCTTTTGATGCAGCACTTCTAAATTTAAAATCCTAGCCTTTTCTTTTCTTTACTCTTTTTTTTTTTTTGAGACAGAGTCCCACCTAGGCTGGAGTGCAGTGACGCAATCTCGGCTCACTGCAACCTCCGCCTCCCGAGTTCAAGCAGTTCTCTTGCCTCAGACTCCCTAGTAGCTGGGACTACAGGTGCCCGCCACCACGCCCAGCTAATTTTTGTATTTTTAGTAGAGATGGAGTGTCACTGTGTTGACCAGGCTGATCTCAAACTCCCAACCTCATGATCTGCCTGTCTCGGCCTCTCAAAGTGCTAGGATTACAGGCGTGAGCCACCGTGCCTGGCCAATTCTAGCCTTTTCTTAATTATACCTCTTGAAAACATTACATTTTTTCATGTTAGAATATATACAAGTTTAGCAAACTCAAAGGAACTCAGTTTAAGCTAAATTATGCAAACCATTTAGAAAAATTATGCTGATTAAATGTAAATACTTTCAGTTGCTTGAGAACGAATGAGATACTATAGAGCTATAGAACCGAAAAACTGACTGAGTGGTTCAGCTTAGAGTTAGATAAAAGAAGAAAGTTGCTTCAGTGTTTATTTATAGAAGTTGCTAGGAAAAAAATAATAGGTATAGTGTAAATTGAACCTTTTGATTGACTCACAGAGTCTTAAGGAGTTTTTAACCCTCATTAAAACTTTTTTTGTTAAAATCATATCTACTTGTTTCAAAGGAGAACCAATTATAATTACATGAAATGTATTCCACATAATGAATAAATACATAAAATGTATTCAATATAACAGTGAACTGTTACCAGTTTACTCTCAAATCATAATTATGTGTAGATTTAATATGGTATCATCACAAAGTTCACTGTATCTTAATTATGGGTTAAGGATAATTATGGATTATGTGTCAGTCGGCCATCAAACCCAAGTACAAGGCCAATCTCCTGTCATTAAATAGAGATATTACTTTTTTAATCAAAACATAACTTATCTAAACCTCAGCTTTCTCAAAGGTAAATGAAAAGTTTGGACCATATGATTTATAAGGGCTCCTCTATTTCAATTCTGTTATTCTAAATTCTCAAAATGAATTTCTGTCTTTTTGAAAGATTTTTTTCCCCCTTGTTCCTGGTTAATTCTTGGATAGTTTTGCTTTTTTTTTTTTTTTTTTTTTTTTTTTTTTTTTTTTTTTTTTTTTTTTTTTTTTTTTTTTTTTTTTTTTTTTTTTTTTTTTTTTTTTTTTTTTTTTTTTTTTTTTTTTTTTTTTTTTTTTTTTTGTGACAGAATCTCACTCTGTTGCCCAGGCTGGAGTATAGTGGTATGATCAGGGCTCACTGCAGCTTCAACCCCCTGGGCTCAAGGGATTCTCCCACCTCAGCCTCACCAAGTAGTTGGAATTATAGGCTTGTGCTGCAATGCCTGGCTGATTTTTTTGTATTTTTAGTAGAGCTAGAGTTTTGCCATGTTGCTCAGGCTGGTCTCAAATTCCTGGACTCAAGGCAATCTGCCTGCCTTGGCCTACCAAAGTGCTGCAATTATAGGCATGAGCCACCTTGCCTGGCCTATTTTTCCTAAATATTCTTTTAATTTTGCTGACTGCAGTCTAATCTGTTATCTGAGTTGTTAGTATATAGATAGTATTCAAATCAGGTATATTAGGTTTCTGTGTTGTATCATTTAAGTATGCTTCCTTAGTAAGCTGTCTAATCATTAAAATTACACATTTAAGAAATTTGCTGATATAATTTGGTCTAACTCTATTTATTAACAATTGTAAATCTTTGAAGGGAGGAACATGATGTAATTTTGTTAACTTTTCGGTCCAGTTTTTTTCTGAACCTCATAATTGTTATTTTTAAAAAATAATAAAATGCTTTATATGAGACAAATTTTTATCAGAACATTAATTAGAAGTATATTGGCTTATAGCCATATAAATATATATTAGTATATTAGCTTATAGCCATATAAATATGAAAGAAAATTAAAAATTATGATAGTCTGTAGGTTGGTTTACTACATGTTATTAGCTTTTTCTACAATAGACATAAACATTTAGATACATCGCAGATTGTAAATACTTGTAATACAAACAACTATACTGTAAAACACTATTTTGTGTTAGGAACTTAAGCATCTGTGGATTTTGGTTTCCAAGGGGGGCTTCCTGGAACCCATTCGTCATGGAAACTGAGAGACAACCATATTTATGAGTGATGAAATATACCACTGTGACCTCTGTAACTATTTCGATTTCTGCATCATTGATTCCTTTTATTTTTTTCACTTTCTTCTTTACATCTTCTCTCACCCCTTTCCTTCCTTCTTTTCTTCCTTTCTTCATTGAATTTCACTGATTTGCTTCATCTCTTTAATTGCTTATGTTTGGCATAATAATTGTAATGAAAACATATTTTTGCCAGATCTAATCTGGCCGATGATAATAAAAATACAGATACTATATATTTTTGAAGGGGTGTTAATTTGATAATGAGATTTAGTTCTGAAAAAGTCATTGGTACAGTTAGTGTAAATTGTACTTTTTTGGTCAATGGAATTTCTGCTAATAGTCTTCATACTAGAATTTCTTTTCTTTTTTTCTTCCTTCCTTCCTTTTCTTTCTTTTCTTGTTCTTTTCTTTCTTCTTCTTTTTTTTTGACAGGGTCTCACTGTCACCCAGGTTGGAGTGCAGTGGCATAATTATGGATCACTGCAACCTCAAATTTCTGGGCTCGAGCAATCCTCCTCCTTAGCCTCTGAAGTAGCTAGGACTACAGGCACACACCACCACACCTGGCTAACCTTCCCATTTTTTGTGGAGAGGAAGTCTTACTGTGTTGCCCAGGCTGGTCTTGAACTCTAGGCCTCAAGCAATCCTCCTACTTTGGCCTTCCAAAGTGCTGGGATTACAGACATGAGCCACCACGCCCAGCCTACTAGAATTTCTTAATCTGGGATCCTTGGATAGGTTTTGTTGTTTTGTTTGCTGGGGTGTGTTGTCATAGCATCCAAAATATATTGAAAGGGTCTGTCACTTCAGAAAGTTTAAGGAGCACTATAATTTAGACAAAGTACTCTACCTGAAACAGACTGTCTTGGATCTCTTGACCCTTTAACCTGCATACTTTTGCCACCTCCCCCTTAGGATTCTTTTTATCTCAATTTTAAGTCTTTCATCAGTGTTCTCAGAAATCATCTTTTTTAAGCTTCATAAGCCTACTTTTTCATTTATTCAAAGATTGCCTATACAGAATATGTTTTCTTAATACTTTGTATCAAGAAGGCTTCTCAATACAAAGCAGTGAAAATTATGTTATATTTAACTTTCTGATATAATATAAAACTTGCCATATGTAAAATAAGTGCTTGAAAGTATTTGATAATAATGACTTAAAAGTTAATATCACTCAGTGACTTACTTAGCTGATCTGAACAGAAATACTTTTCTGTTGTACTCTTTGAATCTTTTACTCAAAAAAGTATATTGAATTTAGGAAGCTTTTAGGCTGAATTGTATATTTAGAGAAACTTAACTATGCCACCTTGATTAATAAATAGCAGATCTATGGTAGTATTTTGAGTTTTCTACAAATCTATGGTAGTGTTTTGGGTTTAGGTGAACTCTGTCTGTTTAAGAGATAATTTACTTAAATCAGTTTTTAAAACATAATACACTGCTGTTTTGATATTTAGTTCGATATCGATTCTTGTGAATTATATATAATCTATAGGTCATTATATCTAACCAGTAATCATACTGTTGATTAATTAAGTAAGGGTGGGGTGAGTCACATGATATAAGGAGAATCATTACAGAGTCAGAGTCATTTGTATAATTTAGAATCAGGACATAATACTCCATGACTGAGTGAATATGGCAGAAAGCACAGGAGTAATTTAAAGATAATGCAAAGAACTGATTATCAAAAGAGGCACACCCAAGCAAGTTCCAAGGTCCAATATTCCAAAACTTCAGTATTAGTAAAATAAATTTTATCAGTTAATTAGCAGGTATTTCTTGCTCAGATTTTTGTTATGCAGAGGGACACATGGAAAATAAAAAGCATAGTTCCTGATATTTTGGAATTTACAGTCTAGTTGGAAAGAGCACAGTAACATGAATGAAACAATGAGGAACTATAGAAAAAACAAGTATCATCAAATAATAAATTATGTGGTCCAAACTATCTGTGCCTTAAAAGTTTAGGTTAAACTTAATTTTGTGATGTTTATCCCTTCCTATATTTCAGGATTTTTGTTTTTGTTTTTGTTTTTTTTTGTTTTGAGACAGAGTCTTGCTGTCTTGCCCAGGCTGGAGTACAGTAGCATGATCTCAACTTACCACAGTCTGCCTCCCAGGTTCAAGTGATTCTCCTGCCTCAACCTCCCAAGTAGCTGAGACTATAGGCACCATGCCTGGCTAATTTTTCTATTTTTAGTAGTGATGGGGTTTCACTATGTTGGTCAGTGTTTCACTATGTTGGTCAGGCTGGTCTCCTGACTTCGTGATCCACCTGCCTCAGCCTCCCAAAGTGCTGGGATTACAGGCATGAGCCACCATGCCCAGCCATTAGAATTTTTAAAATATAGTTAATAAGTAGAATAAAGGACATCATAGCAATTATTACTTTATCCCAATTTACATTTTATGGTAATTTGCATGTTACACTTTGTATTTCCATGAATATAAAAAGAGGTACATTTCACGCACAAAGATTTCATTGAAATGAATTTGAATTCATAAAAAGCATTACTTTTCCTTTCTTATAAAAATAGTAGTAGTCACTAAGATCAACTTGTAGACTTTTACTTAATGTCTTTATCTGCATAGTCTGTAATAAGTATATTGTCCTGTTCTATTTTTATAGTATATTATTTTAATAAATCCTCAAAGACATTTGAGGGAAATTGTAAATGAAAAAAATTTGTGGTCTGTATTTTTTCCATTGTTTGCATATGTTATACTGCTATAATGACTCTCTATATATTTTAATTTGGCTCTTTTCACATTGTAAACTCTTTTTGTACAGCTTAAATTTGTCATATTCGCTGCTTAGAAAATGTTTTTTAAGTTGGCATTCCGTTATTTAGGTAACAGCCTCACTTTCATTGGTCATTTCTAGTTTCTTGCTATAACAGTGCTGTAGTGGATGTCTTATACATATAGCTATTTTTTTTTCTTTTGGATTATATCTCTAGGAAGAATTCCCAAGGGTGGGAATTACTGGGTCAAAAAATATGACTTACATATGTTCATTTACATTTAATTATGTAATTTATCTGCTGCCTTTTAAAGAAGTATTGGAATAGCTTTGACCATCTACCCAGTTTCATTGTGAATCCAGAGGTGTAAAATTTTATCTGAATTTTGAAGAATCGAAGCTCATATGCTTGAAAAATAATATAATCACAGTTTTACTCTTCTCATTAAAAATTATTTCCAATGTAAATTTTTTATAATTTTCAGTGACTAGTGTAACTAATATTTTAATTTTCTCCAGAATACATGTGATGCAGAAAAGTCTTATGAAGTGTTACTGAGCTTTGTGATAAGTGAACTATCTAAAGGAAAGTTATACCATGAAGAAGGAACTCAGGAGTGTGCAATGGTATGCTTTTGCTAAAATAAGATGTAGTGGTTATTTAGTAAAAAAAAAAATTTAATTTTGCCATTATGAATGTAATTTTTAAAGACTTTATTTATTGTAGACTGACTTATTCAAATTTTCTTTTTTAACGTTAGGTTAACCTTACTGCTTGGTCTCCGGAATTCATGGAGAAATACTTACAGGACTTCTGCTTACCTTTCCTCAGAATTACCAGCCTTCTTCAGCACCACCTTTTTGGGGAAGATTTACCTAGCTGCCAGGTATAGTTTGGGATATGTAGTAGGGAGCCTTGTTTTTATAAGAAGCTGTTTTATTTTTTGAGTATACTGGTATGTAGTATAGTACATATGTAACTGTCATATGAATATATGTTAGTCTAGCTTAAAGGAATAAATATTTAGGATATTTGCTATTTTTGTTATATTTGTATTTGTTAACATCTACCCATGTTTATGATATTACTACTAATATTGGATATTTGAGCAGTTCTGGATTAGATCAAGATAATACATGCCCAGTACTTGATGAATAGGATCATGGGATTCAATCTTACTGATATTTGTATCCCTAACATCGTCTGCTTTTAATATTCTTTTAAGAGTTATGTTGGTCAGAAAACGGATTGATTGAAGATATGACAGCATTTATAGCAATATTCAGTTTGTAGCCAGTTGTATTAAAACTTAGGCGAATGAATTATCACTGGTTTAGTCTATTTCATAAAACTGTGGATCGATATGTGTAGTCAAGAAAGTGACAGGGTAGGAAACCAGAAGGTAAGTAAACTCAAAGTGTGCTTATAGGAATTTGACCCTGACTTACCGGCCTTTCAATTCCAGGGAATTTGATGTAGAAATTAAACATTTATCATTTTTATGTCCTTGAATCCTAAAGTATATCACAATTAAGCAGTTTTGTGTTCCCTCTTAAGTAATTTACCATTACATTAAATAGTTCAAATTCTTTGATTTTTATCGAGTACTTCAAGATAAATCTTGCACATTTATCAACAAAACATTCTTTTTAAACTTATAAGATGCTGAACAAATTTTTTAAAATAATCATTCATTAGATTTTTTTTCACAGTTTTTTAAATTTATATTTTAAAAAACTGTGTTTCTTTTTTGGCATATGAGCATCCTCAAGCATGGAGAAGATTAACCAAACAAAATCAACTTCTTTCACGAGCTGTGCTTATTTCACATTTAAAGGCCATTGGCTATGGTTCTCTCTGTTCTTTTTACCTTATAGCTTATTTTGTCATTTGTTTTTATGAGGAAGTATTTTTTTGCCCATAAGTTGGAAAGTGCCTGGAGGTCTTGAGCTGGGCATTGAAAGTTGGTCTGATGTTTTGAGTATACAGAGATGCCTTGAGTACCACAAATGGGCTTAGACCAAGAAAGTAATACATTGAATATGATGCATAAAAAGGAATGGTGTGACATAGTAAAGAAAGAGATTGAAATATAGTTTTAATGGATCTTGAATTTCACATGAGGGAATTTGGACCAATGAAAGATGTTAGACAAAAATATGCTTTGACTAAAATTTTGTTTCAGGATAAAACCTCATTCTAATATAAGACAGATTGTGGAGAGTGAAGAATTGAGAGATGGGAACAGAAAGACCAGTTAGGAACAGAAGAGTCTAGAGAGCAATTATAGATTTCAGAGGTAAAATAGGATTTGACAATTAGTTGAATATGTGAGAGTCAAGAGAAAAAGAAGTCATACTGTACTTGTTTCTTGAGCCGAAGAGAATTGAACTTTTATGAAAAAGTTAATAGAAGGAGGAAATACAGGGCAGATGTGTGGGGGATGAAATGAAAGTACTTTGTATATACTCAGGTTGAGGGGGCAGTTCGATCCCTTAGGTGGACCTGTTCAACTGAAGTGAGAAGACTGAGATCAGGGCTTTAGATGGAAATTTATTCTCCTTTTATTTAGTTTCTGTCATCTGTATAATCTTACTTTGTTTGTGTATACAGTAGTACCCCCTTAAATGTGATTTTACTTTCTGTGGTTTTTGTTACCCATGGTCAACTGCAATTTGAAAATATTAAACAGAAAATTCCAGAAAGAAACCATTCATAAGTTTTAAATTGCACACCATTGTGAGTAACATGATGAAATCTCATGCTATCCTGTCTGGGACATAAATCTTGTCTCATACTGTCCTTCCTGGGACGTAAATCATCTCTTTGTCCAGCATATTCATGCTGTGGTATTTCAATATATTGTTATTCCACATTCTACTGATTTTTCATTGATGAACATCTAGGCTGCCTCCAACCCTTTGCTTCTGTGGAAGCAAAATAACTGCTGCTATGAACCTAATGTTTTGTATATTTTAATATAAATGTTTCTTTAATATAAAGTTTCTCTGCGCTTTGTACCAGCTATGGGATTGTGGGAGCCATAGGATACATTCTGCCTATTTGTGTTTCTAAATGGCTACTCATGGTTTATATTCCCATTTGCAATGCAAGAGGATTCTTGTTTCCCCCCATATACTTGCCAGTACTTCTTCTTAGCCAGTGTGTAATGTTTGGCAGTCAGTTGAGTACAAGGCATATGCTTCTGGTTAAATTAATTTGCATTTCTCTAATTATAAATGCAGTTGATGATATATTCACATACTTAGCCATTTACATTTCCATCTGTATACTTTCTGTTCCTAGTCTGGCCATTTTTTATAATTGGGTTTCTGTGATTGTCTTCATTCTGTTTTTAAGCATAGTAGATATCTTTTCACTGGCTTTTTTTTGTTTAGTCATAGTATCCTTTGTGGAACATAAATTTTTTAGTTTAATGTTGTTAGAACCATTACTTTTTTCTTTATGACTTGTACTTTTAGAATCTTGTTTTAAAGATTCTTACAGGAGCTCATGATTATCTAGCCTCCCTCTCCATAAAAGTTGAAGAACATTAATATATCTCCTTTAATTATTTTTTCTTCTGTGAAAATAATTTTCCCATGAAAAATAATAATGATAGCTAGCATTTACTGTACATTGACTACATGCTAAGCACTGTTTAAGTGCTTTGCATTTAAATTCATTTAAACTTCATTATAACAGAGGTAGCTGTTACAATCCTCACTTTATAGGCGAGGAAGCAGGAACACAGAGATAAAGTAACTTGCTCAAGATTCATACCTTGTAATTAAGTAAAGCAGGCAGAATTTGAAAACATTTAGATTGGACCCTGACCCTGCACTGTTAGCATCTGGACCCAGGTTATGCTGTTCCTTGTCACACAAAACATTTTTGAGAAGTGTGGGTAATTTTCTAGTATTAAGTCTATAAAAACTACTACAGTATTGCTTACTTTACTCCCTTTATCTCAATCTAACCATCAATACTCCACTAGAGACATTTCTTATAATAATATGGTGATTGATTTATTGGTAGCTGACTATATGTAATGGGATGGCAAAAAATGAAAATATCTTAAACATTCATCAATGAGAAATTGGCTACATAGATTGTGGTTTATTCATACAATGGAATACTCTAGTAAAGATGAGGAAGTTTTCTATATTCTTACATGGAAAGATCTCAAAGATGAATAATAACTAAAGGAAGGCAATTCAGAGAGGGCAGAAACAGTGGTATTTATATTGCTTGTATGTATAAGATACTCTGGAAAGATACATAAATTACGTCTAGTTGTAAAAGTTGGGGAAGTGAATGTAAGGATTGTATAGAAAGAAACGATGGTAGAGAGACTTTTTTGCTAATGATATCTTTTTATACTTCTTGATTTTTATTAATTTACTTGTCTATTTACTTACTTATTTACTTATTTATTTTGAGATGGAGTCTTGCTCTGTCGCCTAGGCTGGAGTGCAGTGGCACGATCTTGGCTCACTGCAGCCTCTGCCTCCCAGGTTCAAACGACTCTCCTGCCTCAGCCTCCCAAGTAGCTGGGATTACAGCTGCATGCCACCATGCTTGGCTAGTTTTTTGTATTTTTAGTAGAGATGGGATTTCACCATGTTGGCCAGGCTGGGCTTGAACTCCTGACCATGTGATCCACCCGCCTCGGCCTCCCAAAGTGCTGGTAATAACAGGCGTGAGACACCATGCCCGGCCTACTTCTTGAGTTTTAAATAGCATAGATATATTATTGCAACAGTTAAATTTACAGAAAAGGAAAAATGTATTTGGGGAGGAGTAAGTAGTGTTTTCACATTTTTCAACATTCAGAAAGTACAAAAAGACTCTATGAAGTATTTCCCTTTTATCCCTTTCCCTAGCCACTCAGTAGTTGCTATCAATCACTGTCCATTACTTTTGTATTATTCCAGAGACATTTTATGCCTATACAAATACATGTGTGTGAAGGCATATATTTTTTTCTTTTAGCACACTGTTCTACACCTTGGATTTTTTGCTTATTAGTATATCTTGGAAACCATTTCATATTCAGTACGTGAAGACCTTCCTCATTCTGTTTCACAGCTTCAGAAATTTCATTGTATAATATATTGAGTGTATTTAATCAGTCAGCTGTTAATAAACATTTGGATTATTTCTAACCTTTTGCCATTTATAAATGGTACCACAGTGAATAATAGTACACATATATTATTTTGCATGTTTTCAATTATATTTTTAAGATAAATTCTTTAGGAGTGATTTGCTGTGTCAACAGTTACTTACATTTATAATTTCGATGGTTATTGTAAAACTGCTCTTCAATGAGTTTTACCACTTAAGTTAATACCAGTAATGTGTAAGTTACCCTATATTTATGCCTATTTAGTGTGTTATAAAACTATTTATCTTTGCTTTGAGCTCTTTTGTCTCAGTGTAGTTTTAAGTTTTATTTCTCTTGATGTTGAGCATTTTCCATAGTTAGGAGCCATTTGTGTTTTCTTTACTATGACACACTTGTTATATAATATTTCTTTTGAAAATATTTGATTTTTTTCTCTTTTTTTTAATTGCATTTTAGGTTTTGGGGTACATGTGAAGAACATGCAAGATTGTTGCATAAGTACACACATGGCAGTGTGATTTGCTGACTTCCTCCCCATCAACTATATCTGGCATTTCTCCCCATGCTATCTCTCCCCAACTCCCCACCCCCCGCTGTTCCTCCCATTTCCCCCCGATAGACCACAGTGTGTGGTACTCCCCTCCCTGTGTCCATGTGTTCTCATTGTTCAACACCCACCTATGAGTGAGAACATGCAGTGTTTGATTTTCTGTCCTTGTGTCAGTTTACTGAGAATGATGGTTTCCAGGTTCATCCATGTCCCTACAAAGGGCATGAAATCATCGTTTTTTATGGCTGCATAGTATTCTATGGTGTATATGTGCCACATTTTCCCTGTCCAGTCTATCATCGATGGGCATTTGGGTTGGTTCCGGGTCTTTGCTCTTATAAACAGTGGGGCAACGAACATTCGTGTGCATGTGTCCTTATAGTAGAACGGTTTATAATCCTTTGGATATACACCCAGTAATGGGATTGCTGGGTCAAATGGAATTTCTATTTCTAGGTCCTTGAGGAATCACCACACTGTCTTCCACAATGGTTGAACTAATTTACACTCCCACCAACAGTGTAAAAGTGCTCCTATTTCTCTACATCCTATCCAGCATCTGTTGTCTCCAGATTTTTTAATGATCACCATTGTAACTGGCGTGAGATGGTATCTCAATGTAGTTTTGATTTGCATTTCTCTAATGACCAATGATGATGAGCATTTTTCATGTGTTTGTTAGCCTCATGTATATCTTCTTTTGTAAAGTATCTGTTCATATCCTTCGCCCACTTTTGAATGGGCTTATTTGTTTCTTTCTTGTAAATCTGTTTTAGTTCTTTGCAGATTTGGATATTAGCCCTTTGTCAGATGGATAGGTTGCAAAAATTTTTTCCCATTCTGTTGGTTGCTGATTCACTCTAATGACTGTTTCTTTTGCTGTGCGGAAGCTGTGGAGTTTGATTAGGTCCCATTTGTCTATTTTGGCTTTTCTTGCCAATGTTTTTGATGTTTTGGTCATGAAGTCCTTGCATATGCCTATGTCCTGAATGGTTTTGCCTAGATTTTCTTCTAGGATTTTTATGGTGTTAGGTCTTTTTTTTTTTTTTAAGAATAAAAGAGAGAAAGAAAGAGGAAGAGATTTTAGAAAAAGAGAGAAAAGGA
>PVKP010006529.1:0-82457 GCA_004027715.1 Plecturocebus donacophilus
TCATGTCCTTTGCAGGGACATGGATGAATCTGGAAACCATCATTCTCAGCAAACTGACACAAGAAAGGAAACCCAAACACTGCATGTTCTCACTCATAAGTGGGTGTTGAACAATGAGAACACATGGACACAGGGATGGGAGCATCACACACTGGGGTCTGTTGGGGGGTGGGGGCCAGGGGAGGGATAGCAGGGGGTGGGGATATTGGGGAGGGATAGCAGGGGGTGGGGAGTTTGGGGAGGGATAACATTAAGAGAAATACCTAATGTAAGTAACGGGGGTATGGAGGCAGCAAACCACCATGGCATGTGTATACCTGTGTAACAATCCTGCAAGATCTGCACATGTACCCCAGAACTTATAGGAAAATAAAATAAATAAATAAAAAGAACAGTGTTGGGATCTCAGTAACAACTCAGTACACAGCAATGTGGCCGTTAGAACTCTTCAAAGAGAAAAAAAAAAAAAAGAATCCCAGTGCCCTTAGCCACCTCTTACTTTCTTGCTGAGCAGATGTGGCTCTGCAATAATCTTTTGCAAAAATTCTGAATTCTCATAGAGTTAATCTTCCATAGAACAACCTTTATCATAGCCGTCAGAAGGTACTTCATTAAGCCTTTCTCTTTACAGTGTCTAACTTTCCTTAAGCCTTTCTATTTACAGTCTCTAACTCTCATATCCATCACTTAAGAAAAGTAGGAAAGCCACTATCTGTTTCTGCCCCAAGAATTGCCCCAAGTCAGATAGCTAGTGCACAGCAACAGGAGCTCAAGCCAACATGTTTATAACATGAAATTCAAGTTTCTTCAACACAATGTCCTTTCCTTGTCTCATAACTCACCGGAATCTCGGGATAACAAATAGTTTTGATATCCTCAAAAGTGCTCTGCATGGCACACAGCTAATGCACATTACTGTTGATTAGTGCTAATATGCATTAAGGCCCTGTTTGTCTGCAGTTGTTCACAGCTCATTAACAGGTTGTGAAACAATTTACTAGGTCACAAATAGCATTTTAAAAAATGAAACAGAAGAGGATTGAAATCAGCAGAATGCATCACACACACTAGAGCAGTGGTTCTCAAGCAGGGAACATGTGGCATGTCTAGAGACATGTTTGCCTGTAACAAGGTAGGGTGATGAAGGCTGGGAACTAGTGAGTAGAAGCCAGGGATTCTGCTAACCACCCTGCACTATACAGGATGAAACCTCCTCTTACTATAGCAAAAAAATTATACTGACCAAAATGTCAATGGAGAAACTCTGTCTTACAGTTAAGCATGGCCATATGAAACATTTTTGTATTTGTGTGTATTATGGGTTATGATGTAAGATCTATTTTTTGTAGGGGAGTGGTGTTACTGTTAACACAGTATGAAAAACTGGAGTAAGATATTTTAAGGCCAGGCATGGTGACTCACACCTGTAATCTCAGCACTTTGGAAGTCCAAGATGGGTGGATCACTTGAGGTCAGGAGTTCGAGCCAGCCTAGCCAACATGACTGAAACCCCATCTCTACTAAAATACAACAATTGGCTAATCATGGTGGCATGTGCCTGTAATCCCAGCTACATGGGAGGCTGAGGTAGAAGAACCCGGGAGGTGGAGGCTGCAGTGAACCGAGATGGCACCACTGCGCTCAGCCTGGGTGACAGAGTGAGACTCCACCTCAAAAAAAAATTCTATTAATTCTGTTATAATGTTATTTTGTTTCCCTAGATGCTTGGGTTTGGGATAAAAATGATTAGGAGCAGTTGAATCTGTACAAAAGTGGTTTGGTTATAATTAGAGTGCTAAGAAATGTTGTCTATTGATGCTGCAGCTGCTGTTTAGGGCAGCAAGCAGCCCAACCACTGCCAGGTGTGCCAGAAGCAGCTGTCTGGGGGAAGATCTTGGATAGCAATGGGGACTAAGGTTTTTACAACAGATAACCTAATACAAACAAATCTCCTGTCTCAAGAAGACCCAACTTCGGTTATTTCTTTAACCACCAAAAAAAAATTATAATAATTGTATTTGATTAGTTTGATCAAATAAAACTAATTCAGAACAAACTGTTTCTCTATCTCAGAGCAAACTCAAAACTCTCCCTAAATTATCTTGAGTTTGTTCTGAAACAGAGAAACAAGATAAAGAATTGAAATTGAGAAAATGAGGAGGGTGTACACTTGGGTGTGTCCAAAACCAGTGCTAGCCTTGGGGAGGATTACAGTCTTTGCACACTACCAGAGAATCCAATAATCCATCTCAAGATTAGTTAGCATAATTTGTGAAACATAACTCCAAGATCATTGACATAAAGTAAATTCCTGGGCTTATTTTGAAGTTCAGCGAAAGTGTGAAACACAACACAAGCTTTGTCTGCTTTGATCTCCTCTTCCGTGTTCCTTAAGCATAAGCAATCAGTCTAGCCTGTATGATATCTCTGGCACCTGGAATACCAAGCGGCACATTCACAGGTGCTCCAAATCAGGGTGGAAGTTCACAAGGACTTCCTACCCTCTCACTCCACACCCACTTTCATGCACAGATAATGACCACATTTTGGGCAAGTTATTGTTTTTACTTTATTAATTTTGAGACAGAGTCTCGCTATATCGCCCAGGCTGGAATGCAGTGGTGCAATCTCGGTTCGCTGCAGCCTCCACCTCCTGGGTTCAAGTGATTTTCCTGCCTCAGCCTCCTGAATAGTTAGTTGGGATTACAGGTGCCCGCCACCATGCCCGGCGAATTGTTTTTGTACTTATAGTAGAGACAGGGTTTTACCATGTTGGCCAGGCTGGTCACAACTCCTCACCTCAAGTGATCCACCTCCCAAAGTGCTAGGATTACAAGTGTGAGGCACCCAGCCTTGGGGAAGTTCTTTTTTTTGTTTGTTTGAGACAGAGCCTTGTTCTGTCCCTAGGCTGGAGTGCAGTGATGCAATTTCAGCTCATGGCAACTTCTGCCTCCTGGGTACAAGTGATTTTGCTGCCTCAGCTCCTGAGGAGCTGGGACTACGGGTGTGTGCCACCACCCCCAGATAATTTTTGTATTTTTAGTAGAGACAGGGTTTCACCACGTTGGCCAAGATGGTCTCCATCTCTTGACCTCGCGAACCGACCGCCTTGGCCTCCCAAAGTGCTGGGATTACAGGTGTGAGCCACCGCGCCCTACAGAAGTTCTTAATCAGAAACCGACCAAGGGAAGGTTGGGAAGGGTTAAATGAAAAGCCAATGGATGTTTCAGTGGCTGTTCCCCAGCTCTGCCAACTTTTCCCCTAGAACTTTAGCTTGTTTTGCACGGTGCTTTTCTTCATTCTGAGAGAATACTGCTTTCCCAAGAGCTTCCAAGCCCCTACTCTGTCACAGACCCATTCTTACATGAACTAACTTTTACCTGGAGCATAAACAGCAAAAGTGAGTCACATATAAAAACAACAAACTGTCCAAAATCACTTCAGAAATATATTTCACGGGAAAAAATAAAACTTTTGTCAGACCTCTAAAATTATTTATGAAAACTATGGTCCTTAAACATATTTCCAAAATATATTTTTCTCCTCACCTTATACCTTAGTTCATCGAGCACTTTCAGGTTCAGAAAGAAGAGGAATTTTTCTTTGATCTTCCCTGTTATTTTTGTTTTCACCACTTTGCTAAAGAAAAATGCACACCTAGTTTAAATTAGTCTTAAATCCACACAGAGTTTAAAGTCAATTCCTAAACAATTTACTTTTTATGAAGGAAATAGGAAAAAAACCAAAGAAATATTACGCAAATTCCTGCCTTGCAGGACATTATAATCTTTCATGGGACTTAAAAGACATTTCCACATATTACTACAGTGAAAGGAAATGTGTCATAAATGAGAGGCAAAGAACTTAAATGGAATAAAAATTGGTAAAAAGGAGTGATCCCTTGCCCTCAGGTGATCATGAGAGGCTTTCTTAAGAACTCGAAAAATGAGCTGAGTTTGAAAGGAGGGGTAGAATTTCCATAGGTGGAGACAGATGAATGGGTGCTCTACAAATGGTAAGAGCAGCAGAGTCAGGTCTGTGATGAAGATGCGGCTGTGGCAGCCAAGGCCCTTAGGTTGGAGTTGAGAGGCTCTATATGGAATCCAGAAGCAATCCAGAAAGGTGGTGGGAACAAACTGTGGAAGACTTTGAATGCTGGTGAACACAGATGAGCCCAATATTGTGAGCACTGGGGATGCTATGCAAGAGAGTGATGTTATGAAGGAAGTGTATGAGGCAAATTAAGTGTATTGGGAAGATATGTGGCTGTAAAGGACCAAAATGGGGAAACACTAAAGACAGAGTCCAATCATAGAATTAATTGGAATTATTTAGGAGGAAGGTAATCACGGTGTGAAATGCTCATAGTAGGAAACATCACAGAGTGGAATTGGTGGAGAGACAAGAGTAGGAAGCCAAAGAAAATTCTCTGGAATTTTTTAATGAGGATCAAGAGCATTAATTAACAAACTGGTAAGGAAGGGTGTGATAAAAAGAACAGTAGGCGAGTAGGAAACTAGGAGAGTAGAAATGTTCAAAAAGAAACTTACAAGGTCCTACATGTCCTTCTAGCTCTTAGACTTTTTTCTTTTACCATTTCATCTTTCACATACTTTGTTCCATAAAACCCCCCAGGGTACAGGATTTAGGAGGGAATGTTATTTCCTTTCCTCTAAAGTTGGACTCCTTCCTCCACACAATAGATTGTTGATCCTAATCTCAGCCCCAACTTGATCCCTAGAACAGGCATCTTTATGCACTTTACAAACTGTACACCATCTTTCGTGGTCATAAATGACCCAAATATGGGATAGAGCAGAAATTGTAATGCTACTTTTGTGTGATAGACTTTCGTATCACAATTAATTATTAGCTTCTGACCTTGCATCTGACCTTGGCTAAATAGATTTGTTCCCATAAAGAAAGACTGAATTACACAAGAAGGCTTCTCTTTCAAGGAAGGGAAGGGGGATTCGATGCCTCAAAATTTAATTTCATTAAAAAGTATGTTAATATATATTAGCTAAATTAGTAGCACTTATTGATTCAGTAGTATATATCATTCTAGAAGTAACATTTTGCAGATTTTCCTTTTCATAATGTATTTTGCCTGTTTACAAAGTAGTATTTGTTAAAAATTCAATATTTTGTCTCATTAATGTGAATTAATAGTACAATTCTTTCCAGAAAGTGTTAATTCCATACATCCTCAATATAGGCTTCTCCAGGTTGATAAAGACAATTTTTGTGCATTGCATATATTATATTCTTTAATTCACTTATAAATAATTATTTAGTGAGGCCCTACCATGTCCCAGATACCCTGCATTTCATCATACTGAGCAAAGATGTTTAAGACACAGCCTCCATCCTGAAGAGGTTTATAAGCCAGTGCATGGATAGTCACAAGTAACTAGCACTGAGCTTGATGCTATATTTGTAAAAGCGAGTCCCTAACTCTGCCATGGATTTCTTCTACACTTCTACATTTCATAATTGAGGGTTATAGCTAGCACTAAAGTGCTACTCATTTTTTCATGGGGCTGCTGTAAGAAATTTAAAGTGACTTAAAGCATTTTAAAAGAATTCCAATGTATTTCTTCATTGGGCTACTTTAAGGGAGTGAAAAGACACTCAAAAGTAAGCATATAAAGTAACAAATTAATTCTAAAAAGAATAGTTGTAAAATGTACGCATTCAAATGAATGATGTCCATAAAGGCACTAAACTGTATGAGGCTGCAACTAGAGTTCAGTCATGCTGCTATTGCAATAAGCCTCTTGAAATTTCTCCTTCCTAATGACCTTAAGGGTCAATTTATGAGCAACAAAAGAAACTCCACCTTATTTCTTATAATTAAAGGGCATTCTTCTTTGATCCAAATATATTTTTATTGTGGTAAAATACATATAACATAAAAATTACTATTTTAATCATTTCAAATGTACAATTAAATGGCATTTAAGATATTCACAATGTTGTGCAAACATGACTACTATCTAGATTCAGAACTTATTCATCACCCCAAAAGGAAATCTTCTACCTATTAAGTAGTCACTCCACATTCTTTATTTCCTTAGCCCCTGGCAACCACGAATTTACTTCCTGTGTCTATGGATTTGCCTATTTGGGATATTTCATATAAACAGAAACACATTGTATGTGACCTTTTGTATATGTCTTCTTTTACTTAGCATAATGCTTCTGCGGTTCATCAATGTTGTAGCATTCATTAGTACTTCATTCCTTTTCATGACTGAATAATATTCCATGTGCAGATAACCTACATTTCCTTTATCCATTCATCAGTTGAACATTTAACTTGTATCCACAATTTGGCTATTGTGAATAGTTCTGTGATAAACATTCATGCACAGGTTTTGTGTGAATGTATATTTTAATTTCATTTGAGTATTTACCTAGGAATAGAATTACTTGGTACTGTGGCAACTGGGTTTAACCTTTTGAGGAACTGCTAGACCATTTTCCAAAGTAGCTGCATCATTTTACATTCTCATCAGCCATGGATAGGATTTCAATTTCTTCACATCCTTGCTAACATTTCTTATTTTCCATGTTTCTTTTATTCTAGTCATTCTACAGTTAAGAAGTGGGTTTTCCTTGTGGTTTTGATTTGCATTTCTCTAGTAACTAATGGCATTGTGCATTTTTCTTCATATACTTATTGGACATTTGTGTACTGTCTTTGATGAAATGTCTATTCAAGTCCTTTGCTCATTTTAAAATTAGGTTGCCAGTCTATTTGTTGTTGAATTATAGTGTTTTTTGATGCACGAAAGTGTTTAATTTTTATGAAGTCCAATTTAATTATTTTTGGTTTTATTGTTGATTATGCTTTTGTAATCATATCTAAGAAATCACTGCTAAATCCATGATTAGAAACATTTATCCCCATGTTTTCTCCTAAGAAAACAGGGTTTTATTGTTTTATATGCTGTAGTTTTTATAGTTTTAGCTCTTCTACTTAAATCTCTGATTTATTTTGATTTCTTAAAATATGGTGTGAGATAGGGATTCAAATTCATTCTTTTATATATGAATATCCAATTATCCTGGCACCATTTATTGAAACTATTCTTTCGCCACTGAATAATCTTGGCATCCTTGTCAAAAATCAGTTGACCACAGATGTATGGAGTTTATTCTGGACTCTCAATTCTATTTACATTGATCTCTTTGTCTATCCATATGACAGTAATACTCTGTGTGTGTGTGTGTGTATGTGTGTGTGTTGTTGTTTTTTTTTAACTGTAATTTTGTAGTAAGTTTTTGAACAGGGACGTCTTAGCTTCAATTTTGTTCTTTTTCAATATTGTTTTGGCAATTCTGGGTCTGTTGCAACTCAATGTGAATTTTAGAATCAGCTTTTTTATTTCTGCAATAGCAACAAAAAGCTGTTGGGATTTTGGGATTCAACTGCATTGAATCTGTACATCACCTTGAGGAATACTGCTATCTTTACAATATTACATCTTTCAGTCCATGAATACAGAATATCTTTGCATCTATTTACATATTATTGAATTTCTTTCAGCCATGCTTTCTTTGTTCAGTGTACAAATTTTGCACTTTCTTGGTGAAATTTATTCTAAAATATTTTATTCTTCTTTATGCTATTGTAAATGGAACCATCTCCTTAATTTTTTTATGGGTTGTTTATTGCTAGTGTATAGAAATATCATTGATTTTTATGTATTAATCCTGTATCATGTGGAACTGCTAAATTCATGTATCAGCTTTAATAGTTTTAAATAAATTTTAAAGAATTTTTCTACACATAAGTTCATGCCATCTGTGAATAAAGTTTTACTTCTTCCTAAGTTAGATACTTTTTACTTCTTGTTCTTGTCTATTTGCTCTGGCTAGAACTTTCAGTTTAATGTTAAATGGAAATGGCAAAAGCAAGGATCCATGTCTTGTTCCTGTTCTTAGGAGGAAAGCTCTAAGCCTTTCACCATTGAATATGATGTTAGCTATAAAACTTTTATAAACCAGATATTTTTTACTCTCACCTACTCCCCTATCTCTATGTATTTTTTCATGTTTTATTCATCTTGGTTTCCATGAGCTTAACTTCTATCTGTCCTTCCTCAGTTGTCAAAGCCTACTAAAGGCTTCTGTGGGGGAACAGGGGAGAGAAATGAAGCTATGAATATTCCCAGAAAATCATCAGGGAGTCAGGTTATTTGTTTGCTGTTTTTCTTCCAAACAAACTGTGAACTATTAAAAAGTGTGTCATTGTCTAAGTACCACAAACATAACTTCAAGAAATTATGATGAACAAAAGTAAAAAAGAGAAAATTGGGGAAAAAAGAAAAAAAGCAAGGACAAAGAATCACAGAGCTATTTGCAACTATACGTATTCACTTCATAATTTTTTCAATATTTCATTGATCAACTTTTGGACTTATCAAATAAATTTTATAATCCCTAAAGTGAAAAACAATAACTTTTATTATATTTTTCTCTACTCTCGTCTGTCTCACTCACCTCAGACACACACATACGCACACATATGTACATACCGGCACATAACAATCTGTAAGGTGTAGCAAACTTTGGATGTGCTATAGGAGTTCACTTTTTAACGTAATCACTTGAGAAACTGAATCCCTCTCTTCCTGGAAACATTATGAGAAAAATATTAGATGATTGAGGTATTGAGAACTTACCTCTCACATAAACAGTTGTTGAGTGACTTTCAATGAGATGAAGTGGAAAATGTGCAGAACAGCGGTATGACCCACTGTCACTAGGAAGCACTTGTTCAAAATGTAGAATAAAATAGGAAATGTTTTTCTCTTTTTTCCAACTTGTGTGTCGCTGAAGTCCATCTTCAAGTGGTAAACATTTTGTTCCATTGAGCTTGCACCAAGTCACATGAGGCCTGTGAGCACAGTATTTCACAGGGCATTGTAGGTTAAAGGGTTTTCCAGCTAAGACAGAGTATACAGATTGTCTCTTTACGTAAAGCTGTACATCACATGATTCATTCCCTAAAAGATAAAAACAAAACTAAAATCAAATATGTTCTTCTGGAAGGACCATATATATGTGACTTGAATAGTGCTCAAACACTATATCATAATTTTCAAAAACATCCCCAAATTTCTAATAATTAAGCCTCACTAGCAGAGTGTCTCATACATATTAGGCACATAATAAGTATGTGTTTAAAAATGAAATAAATCATTTAATCCTCTGTCTCAGTATGTTTGCTGCTGCTATAACAGAATACTTGAGATTGGATAATTTATGAACCACAGAAGTTTTATTTGGCTCATAGCTCTGTAGGCTGGGAAGTCCAAGAGCACGGTGCCAGCGTCTAGCAAAGGTCTTTGTGCTGCATTATCTCATGGCAGAAAGCAGAAGGTGGAAGGGAGCACACAAGACAGAGAAAAATGGGGGCCAAAATTCATCCTTCTATCAGTAGCCCACTCCCATGATAACTAATCCATTCCTACAATAAGGGCATTAGTACATTTATAACCTACTCATCTCATAATACTGTTACAATGGCAATAAAATTCCAACATGAATTTTGGAGGGGACATTCAAACCACAAAATTCTGTCCCTTGTCCCCAAAAACTCATGTTCTTTTCACATACAAAGTACATTCATTTTATCTCAATAGCCTCAAAAGTTTTAATTTGTTCCAGCATCAATTCAAAAGCCCCAAATTCTGTCTTATCTAAATTAGATATGGGTGAGATTCAAGGCATGATTCATTGTGAGGCAAATTCCCTTCAACTATGATCCTGTGAAATCAAAACAAGTTATCTACTTCCAAAATACATTGGCAGGACAGATATGATAGATATTCACATTCCAAAAGGGAGAAATAGGCGAAAATGAGAAAGTAACAGGTTCCAAGTAAGTCCAAAACCCAACAGAGAAATAAAATGGCTTTACCGGACTTAGTTGATGCTTCAGCTCTCACAAGTTGGAGACTCATCCCTGCAGCTCTCCCAGGCTAATGCTTCAGGTTAGTAGCTCTACATTTCTGGGGTCTCAGTGGCAGTCCACTACCATGGACTTCCTGGGCCCTCAGGCTGTCCACTACATCCTTTGAACACAGAGGTAAGTTGTGGCCCACACCTCTTGCATTCTGCTAGCCTGCACACTTATCAACTGGGTGCCACCAAGTCTTACCAATTGCACGTTATGGAGTGATGGGTTGAACTGCACCTGGGCTCACTTGAGCCATGGCTGGAGTAGCCAAGGAGCACTGTGCTGGAATTCAGAGAGCAAAAACCTGAGGCAGATCTGGGCAGCAAGCCTGTAAAGGGCACTCCAGTTTCCCCTAAAACCAATTTGCCCTTTGAGCTCTGAGCCTGTAATAAAAGGGGCAGCCTCAAAGATCTTTGAAATGCCTTCAGGGCCTTTTTGTCAACATCTTGAATAGTATTTCAATCCCTTCTATCCATATAAATCTCTTTAACAATGGTCTCTAGGCCATACCCTTAGTATTTTCTCCCCAACATGCCTTTTTGTGTTTTATACAGCTAGGCCATGAATTTTCCAAATCTTTCTATTTTGCTTCTCTTTTAATTATAAATGCCATTTTTAAGTCATTTTTTTCCCTCTTGTCTCTTACTGTACACAGTTAAAAGTAGCCACACAGCAGCCTGAATGCTTTGCTGCTTAGATACTTCTTCCACCAAATATCCTAAATTATTGCTCTTAATTTCTGCTTTCCATAAAGTCCTAAGATGTAGATATACTTCCACCAAGTTCTTGGCCACTGTGTAACAAGGATGACCTTTACTCCAGTTTCCAGTGACTCGTTTCTCATTTCCCTTTAGTTATGCACTTTGTGTTGATTTATATGTATTTTTTGTTTTCCAGTAAAGTTAAGGCTAAACACATTATCCTAAAAGTATTTTCTTTTAAATTATTTTTTTCTCCACTCATAGTTCTTTCTTAGCCTTTCCTTCTATGTTTGGAACTACCTTTTCTCTTAGCAATCTGTCTAATCCATCTCCTTCACTAACTGATGTCACTCATCCTCCTGCTTTCTTCTGAATAGAGTTACAGTATCATACATTATAATGGCATAAGCGTAACTGAGATATAGCCAAAATTCTCTTTTAAATACAAAGACAGCTAAAGGCCTTGCCTGTGATCACAGAGCTTGTTAGATGTTGAACCAAGGAGCAGCTTTTGACCCTGAGTTTCACATACTTGTCTATCCAGAACAAAGTTTCACCTTATTTCGACATTCTTGCCAGCATAGATATTATCACTTTATCTATTTTCTCATACCTAATATACCTTTCACTCACATCCTACTTAAAAACCCTTTCTGCTCTGCTCACATTTCATTAATCCCTGCTCAGAATAATAGAAACTTAAATTTCTAGGAATCAGAGTGAGACAAAGGATGCGCAGAAAACTTTTAGAACCTCTTAATTTATTTATTTATAATTGCTTTGAGGCCTCAAACAAGTTCACTTTAAGACTTCTTGATTCAGTTGCTTCCAAAAATTCAGAACTAAAGTGAAAGCAAGCTGAAAGGTAAGTTATAAGGATGAGGTTTTCAAAAAAACGAAGAGAAAGGGTAAAATATTTTACCAAAAGGAAACGTACCTGAATGTGGTTAGACTTATGACAAAAAAGTAAGAAGGCCAGAGGCAGAAAGGCCAAGTGAAACTCTTGTTTCCAGAAGTCTGTTCCTCTCCCTGAAGTTAATAGATTCCCTCAGCCTCCTAACTTCCCTTTTCATTTTCTTGAATAAGTCAATAATAGATTGTAGAGCCTACAAGTCTGTGCTAGAACTATGAAAAACAATGAGATGGTTATAAGCAAAGACGTTTTAGCCTCAAAGAGTTTACCATTTAATTGGTAAAGCAGGAGTAATCTAACAATGAGGGCACCTTTCTAGAATCAATTTACTATATATCGCTCTTTATTTCTTTCAGTTTACCTGAGCCCAAAGCAAGGCTCCTATGCTGGTTGTTAGGAAGCCTAGGAATAAATCAGACAGGACGTCTGCATTTGTGGAGCTTGCTTCTAATGGGAAATAAAAATGAATGACAATTGAGAGAGGCACATAACACTGTAAAGAGGTACAAACAAGGCCAGTCGCGGTGGCTCACGCCTGTAATCCCAGCACTTTGGGAGGCCGAGGTGGACGGATCACCTGAGATCAGGAGTTTAAGACAAGATTGGCCAACGTGGTGAAACCCCGTCTTTACCAAAAATACAAAAATTAGCCGGGCGTGGTGGTGGTGGGCCTTCTAATCCCAGCTACTCGGGAGGCTGAGGCAGGAAAATCGCTTCAACCTGGGCGGGGGAGGTTACAATGACTGGAGATCGCGCCACCGCACTCCAGCCTGGGCGATGGAGTGAAACTCTTGTCAAAAAAAAAAAAAGGTACAAACAACTTTGCATGGGCGTGCAGAAGGTTAACTTCAGCCGGGGCAAACCTTCATGGAAAGGCTAGACTTGAGCTGAACCTGGGTGAATGAGTAGCCCTTTGGCCATCAGAGCAGTGCATGGGACAGGGGAGGTATTTTAAGAGTGAGGAAATGGAATGGAAAAGTCTTAGAGACCAGGAATCTCATGATAGATTTAGATCGTTGATACACTACTGGATCATGGTTTTCTGAAATAGTGATATGGAGACCACTGGTTATTCCAGAACAAATGGAAAAAGCATTAGGCAGGAGTTTAAACTGCTTATCCACCATGAGAAAATATAATGCCTAATTTTGGGGGGATAATTATAAAGGGTATGGAAATTGCTAAAAATGAGACTATTCATTTGAACATGTCTGTTTCAAATGCTAATACGTTGAGCAAGTTTGAGATAGCTGCCCAGTTTTGCTGGTCCTCAGTTTCTTCAAAATAAGATGAAAGGGGCCGTGCGCGATGGTTCCCACCTCTAATCCCAGCACTTTGAGAGGCCAGGGCGGGCAGATCATGAGGTCAGGAGATTGAGACCAACCTGGCTAACACGGTGAAACCTCACCTCTACTAAAAATACAAAAAAATTAGCTGAGCATGGTGGCACGCACCTGTAGTCCCAGCTACTTGGGAGGCTGAGGCAGGAGAATCGCTTGAACCCAGGAGGTGGAGGTGGCAGTGAGCCAAGATCGCGCCACTGCAGTCCAGCCTGGCGACAGAGCAAGGCTCCATCTCAAAAATAAAATAAAATAAAATAAGATGAAAGAATTGAACTACAAAGGTAGGAAAGTTCTAACTCACCATCCGCCGATCACACAAACACACACAACTTCACCTCCCTCGATGTGTGACTGAAACTATGAAACCACTTCTAAGCTACAATTTCTATTTCTATTACAATATATTACCTTTCTATGTAACCATAGGGCTATCACCTGATGTTAGTGGCACAGTTAGACATCACTTCAAGTTCTGTCTTTTGTGATTTCTGCTCGGGAGCAGTGCACAAATTAGGTTAAGGCTGGAGAAAAGAGCTAGCTTTTTATGTTGGTGGCATCACTGATTCACAACAGGATTATGGAAACATTGCAGTTCCTGAATATTCTTATCAGCAGGATAATGATCATTCACAATCACACTGACTGGCACAGGAACTGTTTTGAATGGAGGAATGAACAGATGATGAATGTAAGCTTGCAGACAGGCATTAAAAAATCAAGAAGACCCCCTTTGTGCACAAACAAGGTATTAGAATACTTCCTATCTCTCAGAGGCTAACACTGATGTTTGTAGTGTAAGAATGAACTGCTGAGACAAATAGCACAATTCTAATTGCCCATCTGACAAGCTTGTTAACACCTCTTTTCTGCCTGCTCTGAATTATGCATATCCATCTTATGATACTCAGGATACATAAAGCTATCCCCAAAAAGTTTGTCATATCAAATAAATATTTCCCAAAGAGGAGTAACTATCACAGTTGCTGTTGGCTGTGACTCAACCTCCAACTATCAATTATTTTTATTCCTGTTCTTACTATCCCTGCTGTTTTTCTCAAGCATTCCTATCTAATGATAGGAAATTTTCAACGCTAAAAATAATTAAAATAAATGCATTCAGTGAAAGAATAAAGACACCTACTCCTCCCCTTACCCCCCTGCCAGGTGTTTATATAATGAAATATCCCTTGTTAAGTCACTATAGGTTTAGGAATTCTTTCATTTTTAAAATATTTATCAAAACCACTAGTGGTATGCATATTTCATGATCAGGCGGTACCTATTATATTATAGGTTCAGAGTACATAATTTTGAGCAAATCTTTCCTCTATACATAAAAATATTTTCAGAAATAATCACGAGATGAAACAAGTAACAAAATGGCCAGAAAAGAAATATAGACAATGAATATTTTCTTGTGTTGAACTTCATGTATAAAACTATGCAAATTAAAAAATATTTTAAAAATAATACTAAAATACAAAAAAGGAAAACCGCATAGGCATTTATTCAATTAATTTTATGTCCACCTTAACAGTATGCAATTTGATTCTTTACAGTCTGATATAATAGTTTAGATAAATAATTGTCTAATAACTAATAGATGAATTGTATTAAAATTGAAATTCAGCAAAGATACAATTTAGGTAACTACTAAATTGTAACACTAATGTAAAGTTTTATTTTCTTGATTTCTTCTTTAGTTTTAAAGCAACATTTAAAAAATACATGTCAATTGTATAAATATTAATCAGTAAAACATTTTATGTGTTAAATAAAGTTGCCAAGCCAAAAATTTTATACCTAACAATTTGTACCCTTTCCACTGTTTTGAATTTTAAACACAAATAAAAATTCAAGAAGTTTGCACCAAATGACAAAAATGAAAAATCTCATGTTCTGCTTCTTTGTCTCAGCATTCTCTGTGATATTATTATTTATTTAAAATTGAATGCTGAAAGGCTGGACTATGTAGTACCACAGAGACTGGGGACACAAAATGTCCCTGGAGGAAACTGGAGTGATCTGGAAGTGAGAAATTTACTCTCAAAATGAACACAAATAGCTGAATTGTATATGTCCAAGGCCAGCTTTATAACTGGGAAGCTCTCTGAGTTAACTTGCAAGCAGAATGCACTGTTTGTCAAAGGATATATACTACAAATGTGTTAATTTGAAGTTTACATATATGTTATTAAAACTCAACAGTAACCATAGAAATTATTTAGAACTTAGACCAAAAATATTTTTAAGCGTAAATATTTTGCCTCTGACATTGTTCAGATTTGCTAGTATGTGGTGATAAGTAAAAGAAAATCAACTTTTAGTTGTTTTTAAATTCAGTACAGACAATGGACCCACTCGTTCACACCCATGAATGTGGATATCCCACTGCTCCTGACACGTTAGTAACGAGATAGTTTCTAGCACAAAGAAGAAGCACTTTTCAATTTTGCCATTAGATTTTTATTTTATTATCTTGGATATGATACAATCGCTCAGAGCTTTCAGATCCCCTAACAGGAAGATAGTCTTTCTGGCTGGGTCAATCAGAAAAGGCTTCTTGAAGGAGCCTTTCCTTCTTCCTCCAAACTAACTCCCAGGCAAACTTGGTCCTCCCCCCATTATCACAGGAAAATACCAGCATCTACCTAATCACATTGGCTAGAACCTGGAGAGTCGTATTAGTCTCCTTCCTTTTCACTGTCCCATTCCATCCACCACCAAGTTAAATGGATTCAGGATGAAAAAATGTCTTGCATTTTTTTTTCCATGACACTGCCTTAATTTGAATCTCATTCTGTTTCATGTGGATTATTGTCACAATCTACCAGTGGTGTTCTATATTCCACACTTGGCCTTGTTGCCCTCCCTCCACCTCAATCCATTCTCCACATCACTGTTACAATTTGCATTTTTAAAATTAAAATCCAATCACAAGATTTCTTGGCTAAAACCCTTTAGAGACTCCCTACTGCCTGCAGAAATGTGTCTAGATTTCATCAAATGCATTTAGCCCCTGCTGCTTTATGCAAGTTCACCGTACCCTCATATCCCCACTCCCTAGCAAATGTCTGATGCTATTTTGTGTGACATGCATCACTCTTTATAATTACATATGTGCTCATGTTTCTGTCTTCTATGTGGTCTGCTACTTCCTTGACAGTGTGTTCCACCTGTCTCTGCATGAGGAGTTGGACTTAGAAAAGTAGAAAGGTGAGAAAGCATGATGTGCCCTGAGACTGAACAGTTAATGGAGCAACGAATCATCCCCTGTTCACAGCTCTAATTGTTTCTATGTGGTACTGGCTGCACAGCAGAGACAGCTAAATCCTAAGAGAGGGGTTAAAAGGCATTGAGGTGAAGAACATATACAGCTCAACATACCCTATAGTGGTTAAATTACAACCACTAAAGAAAATCTAGACTTTACAAGTTTTCAGTTTGAAAAGGTCTGATTTATGTCCACTCAGGGGTGGATATTAAAAATATTCAATAACTGACACTCCATGGCCATCCAGCTACACAGACCACCCAATCAGAAAGGAGTGCCAGCCACAGATAACTGTATGGTCTCATAACCCCCAGCTGGGCAAGTGTAGTTGCTGAGCTGAAGAGAGTAGGTAATTTTTGAAACCAATTAGCCATTAAAAAAAAAAAAAGAGGGTTATGATTATGAATCTTTTGTAAAATACCATTATTTCTTATTTTTAAAGACCATATATTTTTAGTATAACCATTATTATGAGGAATATCTCACCTGAGTTTCACTATATCATCATTGAAAAATTCTTACAAATTTATGGAAACTTCAAAATGGTTACAGCCATTGAAAGAAATGAATGACTGTAATGAATGCAGATTGCCCTAACTTGAGCTAAGAAAGTGTCAGAGTTTAATATAGAAATTAAACTAATGATTTTTTGAGAAACTAAAATGATTACTACAGGTCTAACATACCAATAATTTTCCGTGACATCAACCAGGATTTTAGCTTCTATCAGAAGATACTATCGGCAAACTACAATCAAACAAAAACTTCAGACACATGCTGGGGAGGCCATAGAAGGAGCGAAGTCTTTACGCTCAGGAGCAAAAAGGCCTCCAGATGGTACGTTTTGCCTTAATTTAGAAGGCTGGAATGGTAGAGAGGAGGGGAGAGACGATGGCCACCAGGGAAGGGAAATAATCTGTCTTGTAATTCTTCCCTTGCAAATTGGAGTTTAGAGATCCCATAAGGCAGTGTTTTGCACATAGTCCGGGAAGATCCACACAACAATAGCAGCCATGGAACCACAGTACAAAAATCTTGGGAGGACATTGACTTGCACACCTTGGGAAATCACACATGCAGCATCAGAAAACCCAAACTGCATACTTTCCCATCATAACCTAGCTGACAGATACTCACAAAATCAGAAATGTGGTGACATGAGGTTAGGGTGGGGGAGTTCCACCTCAGATAGAAAGTACTCAAGTAATGTATTATGTAGTGTCTATTGAAGTTATTACTTTAATTCTGTGGTAAATAAACCCACTTTGTAAGTCAGATATTCCCAGAAGTACGAGGAATACCTGGGAAAAATTAAATAAGAAAGATGCACACACACGTTAAAATCAGAGCTTCTACTATAAAAGTGACTATTGTTACTTTAAGGAAAAACCTGTGATTGTTGTCATGAGTACAATGAAAACTGACTGACCCCCAGTCCCTAATGTGAAATGAAAGTATATTTACATACACCTCACCTGAAAAACAACATTTAAGGAAATACAGATTATAGACAAGGATGTAGTATGTAATGGTAGATTTAACTTATTCTCTGTGGATATTACTTGACATTGGTCTTTAGACAAGAAGAACCATTTTCTCCCTGTGTAAACACACATGCCTACACACCCACAATGTAAAGTTTCCTTCACAAAAGTGGAACTGGAAAGTATTAATGCCAAGAATACACAGGGCATAAATTTATATTTATTCCCATTATTTTGGAAAAAAAAAGGAACCATGAAACAAGAAAATTAAGAGAATTTTCACTATCATCTTTTATTATTATTTCCTTTTAAAAATCCCCTTCTTACAAAAATATATCTTCTTATAATCATATATGAAACCTTTCTTTAAGTTTGCTTTCATATGGTATTAGCACACTTCGAAGCAATTTCTTCTAGAGTTAGAATTTCCTGTTGTTAATGTAATATGACTATTTGGCAACTAAATTTGAAGATCGATCTCTTCATTGTAGTTGTATTGAGCAATTTAAGACTTTAAGCCATATATCTCTTGGTTTTATCACATTTGGGATAATTCTGAACTTGTTTTGTCTAAAATCAGTCATTCTAGTATTTGTCATTGCTTTTTCTGACACTCAACAAAGCTTACGAAGTGCCCATGTCATTTCCTCTCCTTGAGATATTTAAGAATAGAACAAGAAGAGATCTTTAGAGGTCATGAGGTCAGATGGCCAATGGAAAGTTTAAGTTACGTTTAGTAGATCGCCTCTAGAATCACTGCTACACATTCTTTGCCACTTACCCACAAATATGCTGCATCTCACATTATCTAGATGCTGCAGACCCAACCTAGATCTGTCTTAACAGGAGAAAAAAAAATATGACTAATATTTTCAAAGTTCTTATTATGAGGCAGGCAGTTTTAGATACCAAATATGTATTGTTTCATTTGACCCTCACCATGATTTTATGAGGGAATTACTATTATGGGCTTTATTTTCAAGTTGAGGAAACTGGCTATTAGAGAAGATAAGCCAATTTCCCAAGGTCATCAACAGATGGGAGGAAGAGTCAAGGTTAGGACTTTAACCTAGGCCTGGCTAACTCCAAAGCACAAGCTCTTATCCAGCAGGGTTATTGTGAAAGTAAATCAGAATATATAGGAAATGCTCTTAGCATTATGCTTGGCACATAACAACAACAATAAGTACCAGAAGTTATGTTTTCCGATTGGATGAATTTAGGGAAGTGACACAGAAGTTGAGTCATTGTCCAGAGCTGTAAAGCCTGTGAGTGGTAAAGGCAAGATGGAAACCCAGAAGCCTCTGCTGTAAAAAACTACTCCCAATAACCATTCTAGGGATCAGCAGTGGTGCATAATAACTGGTATATACAACAGGCAAAAAAAAATTTATAGAAAGAAGAAAGGCAGCATATCTAATATAAGCATGTTCTTCTTTTATGTGGGAGGGGAAATTCTATGGACATATATTAACCAGATAGGCTTGCCTTGGTCAAAACTAGAAAACTGAAATAAACTTTGTCCTTTGATAATTTTCTACACTTGCTTTCAGGACTTCTTTATTACATCTCTACCAAGTCACAAATGTCCCCTCGCAGTTCTATCCTACTGGTCACTGACTTTGCTTCTCTAGGCCAGAGGATTCATATGCATTCCATTCCTTAGAGCCCTGTCTATTCTATACAGGGATGAGTTTCTGGTGAAGTTTTAGTTGGTCAACATGTAATTATCACTCTTAAGTAGTAAAACCTTTTAGCCAATTTAATGAGTCATACAGAACAATTATTTATGTTGCCAATGTAGAGAATATCTCTGGTCCAGAGAGACTTTGATTGCCTGTGACACATGGGCCCTGTCCTTCAGAGAGGCTAAGTTTTCCACCTTGGTCCCAGGGACTTCAGGAAGAAACATAGGGCAGCAAATGCAGAGAGCATATCTTAGAAGCTGCTGACAGTAGCATCAGTGAACATCTCTGACATCTGATCAGAAACCAACATGAGTATTTCTAAATATTGACTTCTGTGATGTTCAGAGTAAGTGTGGCTTATGTATTATGACTGGAAAGGGAAAGTCCATCTCTACTTTCTTCCCAGATATTTCCTCGCATCTCTAACACATTTTACCAGAGAGATCACACTGAGATTCATTGGCATTTTCAAAGCCCTTGAAGATACTTAACAATAGCTATGAAGATAGAATCTGCTAATTGTCCTCCAATATTAATTCCCATCTTTTAATATTATAGAGGAAAATGAAACGGGGCCATAACCCCCCAGCTAAAAATTTCAATGCCCCCAGCCTCCCGTGCAGCCAACTTCTGGATAATAGGCCATCTGTGATGTGTGTGAGTTCCAGGTTGTGCTTATAAGATGAACATGGTTAAGAAGGCAGAAAAGAGAAATTAAAGAGCTCTGCCAGCTAAACCTGATGTTTTCCTGGAGCTAACACTCTTCCGGACTCTGTTTTAAGTGAATCTCAAATTAATGTATGTTTAGATTCTGCGCATACTAAAAATGACACCTCTGTATGCATACAGACAAGCCACTTCTTCCATAGAGATAAACATGTAAATCTGGTCCATAACCATGACAGTATACCAGAAAGGTACAAAATATTGAGCCTATTTTGAGGCAAGAGAATGGAGAATATTAGAAAAGTGAAGAAAATCTCATATGATACAATTCACTGACACAATACAACTCTAGCTGCATGACTCTCAAACACTATTATCACTCCTTGTTGACTAAGGATAAGACAGATAATGCTTTTGGTGTTTTTGTCACAAAGTTTTCATAACAAAAATCCCAAAAGCAATTGCAACAAAAGCCAAAATCAACAAATAAGATCTAATTAAACTGAAGAACTTCTGCGCAGCAAAAGAAACTATCATCAGAGTGAACAGGCAATCTACAGAAAGGAAGAAAATTTTTGTAATCCACCCATCTAAAAAAAGGTCTAATATCCAGAATTTACAAGGAACTTAAATAAATTTATAAGAAAAAAAACCCCATCAAAAAGTGGGCAAAAGATATGAACAGACACTTCTTTCTCTCTCTCTCTCTTTTTTTTTTTTTTTGAGTCAGAGTCTCACTGTGTTACCCAGCTGGAGTGTGGTGGTGCAATCTTGGCTCATTGCAACTTCCATCTCCTGGGATCATGCAATTCTGCCTCTGCCTCCCAAGTAGCTGGTATTACAGGTGTGCACCACAAGCCCAGCTAATTTTTGTATTTTTAGTACAGACAAGGTTTCACCATGTTGGCCAGATTGATCTTGAACTCCTGATCTCAAATGATCTGCCTGGCTCAGCCTCCCAAAGTGCTGGGATAACAGGCATGAGCCACTGCGCCTGACCTAAACTGATACTTCTCAAAATAAGACATTTATGTGGTCAATAAACATAAGAATAAAAGCTCAACATCACTGATCATCAGAGAAATGCAAATGAAAACCACAATGAAATATCATCGCATGCCATTCAGAATGGCGATTATTAAAAATTCAAGAAACGGCTGTGGAGAATTAGGAATGCTTTTACACTGTTGATGGGAGTGTAAATTAGTTCAACCATTGTGGAAGACAGTGTGGTGATTCCTCAAGGACCTAGAACCAGAAATACCATTTGACCCAGCAATCCCATTACTGGGTATATACCCAAAGGAATATAAATCATTCTACTATAAAGACACATGCACAGGTATGTTTATTGCAGCACTATTTACAATAACAAAGACATGGAACCAACCCAAATGTCCATCAATGATAGACTGGAAAAAGAAAATGTGGTACATATACACCATGGAATACTGTGCAGCCATAAAAAGGAATGAGATCATGTCCTTTGCAGGCACATGGATGAAGCAGGAAGCCATAATCCTCAGCAAACTAGCATAGGAACCGAAAACTAAACATTGCATGTTCCGACTCATAAGTGGGAGCTGAACAATGAGAACATATGGATACAGAAAGGGGAACAATACAAACCAGAGCCTGTTGGGGGTGGGGAGGAGGGGAGGAAAATTACAGGATGGATCAAAAGGTTCAGCAAACCACCATGGATGGCATTTGTATATCTATTTAACAAATCTGCATGTTCTGCACATGTATCCTGTTTTCCTTTTTTTTTTTTTTAAGAAGAAATAAAGAAAAAAAAAGAGTAGATAGTAATATCAAGAGTAATTTAGAGAAGACTTTTGTCAACTCCAAATTTTTATTTCTGGTCGATTCCCAGTTGTCACCCAATGTTACTTTAATGGGACTTTTAAGCTAATGAAATGTTGGACTAAAAGAAAAAAAATTAGCTAAATATACACATTAAAGACATACCAGGCACTATCCTAAGTGTTTTACAGAATTAATTCACCTAATAGTCACAACAATCTTATAAGATTATTCTCTCATTTTTTTTTTAGATGAGGAAACTGAGGACCAGAGACTTTATAGTCACAAAACTATTAAATGGCAGACACAGGATACTAATCCAGGCAGTCTGGCTCTAGAGTCCCTGATCTTAGCCACTATACCACACAGCTTCTCCAAGGAAAAAAGAAAATGATCAATTTTAATTTTTGAACCTGATTACAAATGCCTGTAAACATTTTTTTTTCAATTCTGAACTCTACATAAAATGAAACTCACAAATAATGGAAATTAAATAGGAAAGTCCCAATGAGGCAAGATAAACAGCTTTTGACTTCAACTTTATAGTAGAGGAAACTTTGGTAGTAGGACAGAGAAAGCAACAAGAAATTAAAGAACTTCTCTGTGATTGGAAAGTATATTCAAGGCTGCAATCACCACAGGGTTAATCTGTTCATGCTTTAATTCAAGAAGTCCTGTAACCACAGAATGCATTCCTAAACATTTATTTAATATGTGGCAGGCATTTTTGTAATAATACATAAGCACTTGGCAGAAGACAGCTCTATCTCTAGCATTCCTCCATGTGCACATTTCAATAGGAACAAATAGCTGAAGCCATAGAAATATGCCTTATAAAGATACTGTGCTACAAATCCTGAACTTCAAGGAATGATAGACAATTGCAGAGCACCATCCATCCCGGTGTGTCTTTTTTGACCCAAAGATATGGCCAGTTTGTGGTAGAGCAAAAAATTCTGCGTGGCATGTGGAATATAGTGTTTAAAAGCTGATCCATGGACCATACTGGGCCATCATAATAAAGGGAAAAAATGACACTGGCCAAACCAAAATGGAGACATAGCTCTAACCACTGTATTCTCGAAAGGGCCAGAATACAGGTGTTCTTCCCTTACTGAACCAGACTAGGATTGCTTTCTTAAAAAATCACAATAAGCAGTAATCAATCAAAGAGTTCTAGCTGCCTTTATTCTGGATCATATATGGTGCTAGGCGATACCCAGACATTAACTGCAGTGTTCCTGTCTGCCTAAAGGTAGAATCTTTGGTTATCCTCAACTGAACTAGGGTCTAGGGCAGCCTCAGACAAATGGTCCAGGACGACAGGCCAGGCAATGGACAGAGACACTTCCACTTGCAGTCTAGTTCTTGCCAGTATGATCTGTCCATGAAGGGAAGGTGTTGACAATTTTGTTACTTCTATCAGGACAGAAATTGTATGCCACACACTGAGGGACAAGTTTCTCTAATTTTTTTGAAGAAACACAAAAAGTAAGCAAGCATATGTTTGTAATAAAGAAGGATCTTAAACAGGTAGTTTGTAAAGAACATCATATTTTTTCCAGCCTTAGTATGGATGCAGACTTACTCCCAGGAACAAGGACACGGATCTCACATTGCTTTGAAGTAGGGGGAAAATCTTCAAAGATTACCTTAAACACTTTGAAAATGTGTTACTGTAAAGAACTCAGCAATTAAGTAAATCTCAGGAAATCCCCAAGATATAAGGTAATTAATGCGATTTTAAGAAATGGAGCCATCAGCTCTGCCTGGAAGAACAAATTTCACCAAATGTTCCTTCTCTCAACCTATAGCCCCAATTTAAGGCAACTGATGCTGCAATCCATTATATCAACTGGTATATAAGCTATCTGACCAGGACTTCATTCAAGTCTTTCTTTCTTTTTTCTTTTTCTTTTTTTTGAGTGCAGTGGTGTGATCTTGGCTCACTGAAGCCTCACCTTCTGCCTGGGTTCAAGCTATTCTCCTGCCTTGGCCTCCTGAGTAGCTTGGATTACAGGCACCCCCTCACCATGACCAGCTAATTTTTGTATTTTTATTAGAGATAGGGTTTCACCATGTTGGTCAGTCTGGTCTTAAACTCTTGAGCTCAGGTGATCCGCCTGTCTTGGCCTCCCAAAGTGCTGGGATTACAGGTGTGAGCCACGGCTCCTGGCTGCGTTTCATTTTCTGAATAATTTGATTCATTAGATTTTGGGCCAAATGTATTGCAAAATATATTGTACTTGTTTATTTTTAACTTTAAAAACTCAAATATTTTAAATAATAATGCTAAAACATACTTCTTATTTAATTACATGGAGGTTGCTTGGTGAAAATAAATAGGAAAAATACCACTAATGTTTTTCGAGCTTTAAATATGTACACTTACTATGCTAGGCACTTTACCCATACTATTGCATTTGCAGTCTTCATAGTGGCCCCATCATTTAGGTACAATTATTATCTCAATTGTACAAGTGAGGAAACTAAAGATGAGAGAAGAGACTAAATCAAGACCATACAGTAAGTGGCGGAGCAAGTAAATTAACCCAGTTCTAACATCCAAGTTCATTTTTGCAAACACCAGGTTGCACATTAATAAATGTCATACCCCACCCTCAATGCAGTTTAGTCCTGAAACTCATTGGTCTTAATTTCACAGAGAGTAGTTCTTGTATCCTTCAAATGGGGATGAATTCTATTTAATAATTTGACTCCAGTTGTAGCTATTTGACTACAAGCATCTGATGGAAGGTGAAAAATTCAGCTAATCATCTAAGCACCTAGTCAACTTAATACTAGTTACTCGCAAACATAAAAATGCTTGGGTAGCTAAGGATTTTTTTACTTTGCACTTGGTTGTGTGGCATCCTGGCATCATAGAGACAAATTCCAAACTACACAGTTTAAAATTACAGATGGACTTTCCATAGAACCTCAGTGACCAGATTTTCTAATTTAAAATTGCAATACACAAACTGATAAATGTGTGCTTCTGGGTGTAATAAGACAGAATATTTAAAATCTGAAAAATTGCTGGGTGCGGTGGCTCATGCCTGTAATCCCAGCACTTTGGGAGCCTGAGGCAGGTGGATCACTTGAGGTCAGAAGTTCAAGACCGGCTGCCCAACATGGTGAAACCCCATCTCTACTAAAAACAAAAATTAGCTGGGCATGGTGGCAGGTGCCTGTAATCCCAGCTACTCCAGAGGCTGAGACAGGAGAATAGCTTGAACCCTGGAGGTGGAGGTTGCAGTGAGTCGAGATCATGCCACTGCACTCCAGCCTGGGTGACAAGAGCAAAACTCTGTTTCAAAAAAATAAAAAATAAATAAACCCTGAAAAATCAGAAGCTTTTGATGAGGTACTCATAGGCTTTCTCTCTTGATGATATGTGGGTTCCTATGTCAATATAAGGTAGCAAGTGACTTTTCTCAATCGGTATTTTCAAGGCATACACCCACTGAAGCAATTATAGAAATTTTATTTAGAGACAGTATTATTTGAGAGTAACTCCAACATCTGTCCTACCCAGCTGAGCGCTGCAACATTCTACTGCACTCAGTTTAGAAAGAGCAAGCTATCTATTCATCATCAGTAGGGCAGCCAGAGCATTTTTGCAAGAAGTAGTGATAGATTTGTACTTAACTATTTATAATGTCTACTCAGTTCTCTTTTCTTACCATCAACCTGTTTTTTTAAAGAAAGTTACCCAAGCTATGGATGCAATGCCTATGTTTTAGGCAGGTGAATACTATGTTCTAACTTGGTTTATGCTTTACAGTGTCTTCGGTAAGCAAATGTAACTGCTTGGTTTTATCTATGATTACCCACTTAGCATAAACATTACACCGGACTAAGTTCAGCAAGGGAAAATGTTGCCTCCAAGACTCCCTGAGAAATAAAACCAGAAATAATCTAAGTACGTGCCTTACCATGGATTCTCCAGATGTCCAGATATGGGATTAGGAAGAAGACCCAAAATAATTTCCCAATTCCGAGCATGGCAGGTAATGTCTTCATTTCCTGCACATAGCAGGGATGGAAAAACTGCTCAAGTAGAAGTCTTCTCTTCGTCTGAGTTCTGCAGAGTTGGGTCAGTTTACCTACCCCAGTGGCATCTGTGAAATAAAAAAAAAAAAGAGAGAGAGAGAGAGAAAGATGGTAAGAGAGAAACGTAGGAAGAGCCTGGATGATTCTGTGAAACAAAGTGAACAGAAAGACAATGTGGTACTCTGTTCTGTGGTTTTTGCTTCTTGTTAGGTTGGCTGTTCACTTTCAAACACTGATCTGCAAAGCAGCTCAGTCCTTAACTTCTCCTTCCGCTCTACCTTTTTGCCCCAGCTTGAGGTTTTTCCTGCGCTCAAAGTGAAATGAGCAATTAAACTTTAAAGAAATTTACACTGTTGCAGTCTTTGAGATTTTAACCAAATTAAGGTCAGGAAATTTATGTTAAAACTATCAGTGGTAACTATACACTTTCTCCTTTGTGATAGCCTGTGATTATGAAACTTCTTTTATGTAAAAGATTTTAGGTTTCTTTTTTTCCCTGTACTTGTCACGGTAAGATGAGGATGCCTATTGTCATTAAACGAGTGAAGACTTATCTGAGGTTATGGAGAAAATGAGTGACAGGAAGCACTTCCTTAACAGAAAAAGGAAGAACAGCCGTCTTTAATCTGTGGACACATATCAATGGAACAAGATCATCACTAATATTGGCTACATGTTCTCTCTAGAAAATAATGCTCTAATCTAAAGGAGATCTTGAATATCAATTAAAGGAAATTTCCATTTTAAACATTCATCATACAGTTGTTTTCTTAATGAAGTAGAATAGAAACTGTAAAGGAAGAAATGGAAAAGTTCAAGATCAGATAGCACAGGTCACCATAGGGCTGTTTTCTCCACAACCACTTGTAATAAGTAGCTTAGCTTATAGTCATAGGAGCTAATCAAATTCACCTGCCGTTTGAGACTCCAAATGAGAGATCTAGATTTGTGGCATTTGTGGTCATTGACAGAAGTCGATTATGTAAGTTTCTTCCTCAGATACTGATGATTTTTTTTCCAAGGCCAAACTTCAATGGTTTTAAGTACATAAAATTAAAAAACAGTTATTATATATTTATTGATTCAAATAGACAGTGTGCTATGATTGGAGATAAATGATGAATGAGTTGCTACTGCTGATTTTAAAGAATTCATTCAGCCAGTATTACAATTTCCTCACATTTACCTTTAGTGTTGGTCCTATAGTATAGTATAATACAGAGAGGCTACACATAGCCTTTTAGAATTTTCATTACCAATCAGATAAACTTCCTGGGAAATATTTGTGCAGTATTTACATAGCTCTTTCATTTTCCTGTGTTCACGGTAGAGTAAAAGCTTTCTGTGGCAGCTGAAGCAAAGCTTACTGTCCCTTTAAAATGGTGCACAGGTCAAAAGCCATAGCCCATAAGCTCAGGACATTGTCCCAAACTAGAGAGAGGTCATGTTAACTTTATCTCAGCTTGAAACTGTTATGTCACTATTTTAAATATTTTTTCCATATTAAAAAGTCCATACTAATTAGATAAAATTTGGAAAAAACTGCATGTAGCATCTAATGTATTATACATACATACATATATATATATATTTCTTGCTTTTATTAGCATGCCTACCTCTTTATCCCTCCACAACTAGAGTCCTGAGAGTCCCACTGTAGACAAAACTCTGCCTCAGATTCTCACTCCTATCTTTGTTCTAGAAAAAAAAAAAAATGGAAAGAAGCCAGACTCAGAAATTTGTTATCCCAGTAACAAGTCAGTCTTGCCTTAAGCTTATAACTTTTGTAATCCCATCATAATTATGTATTGTTTGAACCAAAAATTATAATTTTCATTTACATTTGCAAATTTAAAAATTTACTACATTCTTGAAAGCGACTGCATTACATACTGAAACAATTTTAAAAACATGAGCCTATAATTAGTTTTATGTTGAAAGACAGAAAGAGAGAATTTGGTTTCTTCAAATTCTTTTTACAGACGTCTCAGGAACTACTTGAAGGGCAAATGTTTTAGTTCACTCGCAGTCTCAGTTGCAATGTTTTAGTTCACTCGCAGACTCAGTTGCAATGTTTTAGTTCACTCGCAGCCTCAGTTGCAATGTTTTAATTCACTCGCAGCCTCAGTTGCAATGTTTTAGTTCACTCGCAGACTCAGTTGCAATGTTTTAGTTCACTTGCAGGCTCAGTTGCAATGTTTTAGTTCACTCGCAGACTCAGTTGCTTTCAAGAATCATGAAGCAGCTATACTTGCTGCAATATTTTTCCCGTAGGTGATCAGAGAACCAGCAATTACAAAACATGACACAGGGTCCTGGAAAAGTCTTGCCCTGATGTTAGACAACCCCAAAGAGATGAATCTTGGTTCTGATCTTTTTAACTTCCCCCCCAAAACATTCCATAGCTTTACTGTAAACGTAGTCCAGCATTTAAAAACTTTGACATTTTTCTATTTGGTGTAATCTTTTTACTAATGTTATTGTTAGAAATGGTTTCTATACATGACTGTACTTTATAATCAGCCTGAGCACTTTTAATAAAATGGGTGGAATTTTTGAATCCTACCCATTTCCATTGAATCAGAATCTCACAGGGTGAAGTCCAGATATCCCTATTTTTAAAAAGCTCCAAAGCTGATTTTGATATATTAGTTTGAAGGAATATCTAGAAACCAATTATGAGTTGGCAGGGGACATAAGTTTTTGAATCACAGAAAACATGGTATCAAATCTTTGTCACTTACTAGTTATTGGACCTTTAATAGATTTTCTATGTTCCTAGAGTCTGCAGTAGACACAGAGATGGAGATGCACCTCTCAGATTCCCCTTCAACATTGTATTTGCTCTTAGCTGAGGGGAATGCAATAGGTAGAGTACCTCCAATGTAAACTTCTCCCAGTTCTGCTCAGCTGAGACACACCTTGACCAACGCCATGCTTTACCATGACAGCTTGCATCCAATGATGGAGCAAGGAAAGTGTATAGATTGCTGGCCATTTTGACCTGACATGGGAAGCTGATGGGCAATACTTGATCCAGAGTTCCCAACTGAGTTTGCCAAGGGTATATTAGGCCTACGGCCCAGTTTAATTTCTTCCTCTGCTCTCTTCCTTTCACGGTTGTTGATCCCTGATCTATCTTTGCTTCTAGAGAACCAAATCTGCTCCACATTTCAATTTCTAGTTATGTAAAACATAGAAACAGTACCTATCTGCTTTGTTGGTTAACTGAGGTGAAATATGCAAAGTAATCAGTAAATTGCAACTATAATCATTCTGGAACCAAGAAGCCCTGTATTAATAAACCCAAATATAATGATGGTAGAACAAGTTGAAAATTTCTACTTGCTAATGGGAGTCATTGTTGCATAGGGATCAAGACTTGAAAGTAAATGTCATAATAAAGCTTTGATCAGCAGAGGAATGGTGTAGCTTAAAGGTGGCCCAAATTACAAAAACATTTACAAGGATGGATCGGCCATGCAGAAGGGCCTTAGGTCTCTATGTAGCATCTCATGCTTCCATGTTTTATGAACTAAAAATCAAGTTATATTCACCCAACATTCCCATGACAGTGTTTAAAAAAATTTCATAGGCAATTTTTGATTGTTGAGGGAAGTGTTATTTGCAAAATAATAAAACATAATAAAGTGAGGAAGCCTTGCTTTTAGAACAATTCGTCTCCCCAAATCAAGAAAGAATATAGTATTCATAGTTCAAATTCTTATTTAACAGTAATCAATTCTAACTGAATAATATTTAGTCCATTTTGACAAAGACTGCTATGGTTTGAGTGTGGGTGTCTCCTTGAAATTTCTGTGTCAGAACTTAACCCCTAAGGTGATGGCATTACGAGATAGGGGCTTTTGGAATGTGATTGGTCATGAGGGTCTGCCCTCATGAATGGAATTAATGCCCTTATGAAAGAGGCTTCAGACTGGGTGCTGCGCCTTACATCCGTAATCCCAAACTTTGTGAGCCCAAGTCAGGAAGATTGCTTGAGGCCAGAAGTTCAAAACTAGCCTGGGCAATATAGTAAAACCCCTTTATCTACAAGAAACTTCAAAACTTAGCTGGATATGGTGGTATGTGCCTGTAGTCCCAGCTACTTGGGACACTAAGGCAGAAGGATCATTTGAGCCCAGGAGTTCAAGGCTTCAGTGAGTTATGATCACACCACTGCATTCCAGCCTGGGCAACAGAGTAAGACCCTGTCTCTAAAAAAGGCTTCAGAGAGTTGTCTGCACTTCCATCTCTTCTACCATGTGAAGACACAGCATTCATCCCTTTTTGTCCCCTTTCACCTTGCTGTCAGGAGGCAGTAAGAAGGCACCATTTTAGAAGCAGTGGGCGACCCTTACCAGACAACATATTTGTTGGAACCTCGATCTTGGACCTCCCACTCTCCAGAACTATGAGAAATATACTTCTGTTCTTCATAAGTTACCCAGTTTTTATAGTGAGCTATGATCATGCCACTGCACTCTAGTCTGGGTGATAGAGCAAGACCCTGTCTTTAAAAACAAAGGAAGAAACAAAAATTACTGTTTAAGGTATCTTGTCATACCAACACACATGGAAGAAGATAGTCATGTAAGTTTCTGCAAAGATTTTTTTCTAGGTCATGGTGCATCAATAGTCCGTGTTAGAAAGCTACTTTAAGCTAAGGGGGAAAATGTCAATATGACTAATTTTCAGTTTTTAGAGAAATAACACATACACCCACACACAAACACATGTTCCTATTCAGAAAAGGGAATACAAGAAACATAGGTAGGCACTGGTCAATAGCCAGGGTGCTCTGCTGCAGCAGTAGGTGAAGTTTTTTAATTAGCCCATGCAATAGCCCCAGCCTCTGCTCTCTGAAAGTTCTTTCTAGTTTTTAAAAATAAAGCTCAAGGGGAAGCAGACTCTGAGGCAGAGCCTAGTACGCAGGAAGTTTATTAGGGTGTGCACTGGGGATCATTAAGTGTGAAGGCAGAAAAGAGAACCGAATTCATCAGAGGGCAAAGGGAGACATCAGGATGTGATAAAGTCTCAGCAAAGGCCTCAGAAAAACAGAAGGAGGTCTGAAGCTTTGATCCTTTATAGAAGACTGACAGTTGAGGGCTCTTAGCCAGGAACACTCCCAGCAGCTTGAGGAAACAAATTCTTCAGTCCTGAAGAGGATCTGAATGCACTACACTAGCTCTCTTTCCTTGATGACCACAGCTGAGATGGGCATTAGCGAAGAAGGCTTTGGGGGATGCACAGCTTCATCACTCTACTTCCTGTTTGTGCAAGTTAGCGTCCAGGTAGAGTTTTGGTGTTTAACATAGTCTATTATAAAATAGTCTTAGAGTTCTCTCAAACATCTCATAGTATTTCTGTCTATTGTCATTCAGTAAGTTTCGTGCACAAATAACTTCAGTTAAAGAACTTGTGTAGTCACGGATTTTTCAGGCCAAAGAGACTTACTAGCCATTATGTTCTGCCCAGCCTTCAGTTCCCATTACAATGATAGCTACCCTGAGACTGTTTAAAACAGGACTCGGTAGAAAGGCAATCCTTCATCTCATCTTTACAAGCGAATTCCCACTGTCAGGCAAAGAACTCTTAAAGGATTTTTTGGAATAAAACTTGGGGTCAGAAACTTATCTCCTTCTAAGGCTACAGTTTTAAAATTGGGGTAAAGAAGAAGCTGGTAAAATAAAAATATATATTTTTTAGAGTGGCTTTCACAGCAAAATTGAGTGGAAAGTACAGAGTTCTCATATAGTCCCTGCCCCTACACATGCACAGCATCCTTTACCATCAGCAATGGCACCAGAGGCCGGGTGTGGTGGCTTACGCCTGTAATCCTAGCACTTTGGGAGGCTGAGGTGGGTGTATCACCTGAGGTCACGAGTTCGAGACCAGCCTTGCCAACATGGCGAAATCCTGTCTCTATTAAAAATACAAAAATTAGCCGGGTGTGGTGGTGCATGCCTGTAATCCCAGGTACTCAGGAGGCTGATGAAGGAGAATCACTTGAACATGGGAGGTGGAAGTTGCAGTGAGCCCCTCTACTCCAGCCTGAGCGACAGGAGCAAGATTCCATCTCAAACAAAACAAGACATAACAAAACAAAACAAAACACTGGCATCAGAGTAATACATTTTTACAATAGATGAATCTATGTTGACACAGCAGCATCACCCAAAATCCCAAGTTACCGTTAGGCCTCACTCTTGATGTATATTCTAGGGATAATGTGTATAATGACATTTATCCAGTTATAGTATCATAAAGAACAGTTTCACTGCTCTGCAAATCCTTTATGCTCCGTCTTATCATCCTCCCTCTGCCCTAACACCTGGCAACCACTGTTGCCATAGTATTGCTTTTCCCAGAATGTCATATAGTTGGAATCAATGTAGCCTTTTCAGGTTGACTTCTTTTACTTAGTAATATGCATTTAAGTTTCCTTCATATCTTTTCATGGCTTGGTAGCTCATTTCTTTTTAGTGCTTAATAACATTCCATTGTCTGGATGTACCACAGTCTATTCACTTATCTACTGAAGGACATCTTGGTTGCTTCCAGATTTTGACAATAATGAATGTGCTTCTGTAAGCATCTGTATGCATGTTTAGGGGAGAAATATGTTCTTCAACTCATTCAGTAAATACCATAGTTGAATTTTTTAACTGCAATATACAAAATTACTGAAGGGTCAGCCTACTTAGATTGCAGACCACAGGTCCATAGCCTGTCTTAGCTAAGTGCTATTCCTTCTACCTCTAGTTTGAGTTGATCTGCATCTTTGTTCTAATGTTTTGGCCAATGTTACAGACTTAGTCAGCACGGGTTCTGCCATGTAAGAATTGTTTACCACCACATAACTAGGTTCAGAGCTTTCCAGGCTGAAAATTCAAACTCTTAGTGTCTTTATCCCTACTTCCTCCATGAAACCAAAGCCACAATTTAGATTATGATATATTCTGTACAGAGTCCTGGTAAAAATGACTAATTCATATAATAGTCTTTAACTAGTTTAACAAGAAAGGAGTCATTTTAAATTTCTTGAAGTGCCAGAAAATAAACTTAGATGCTATATAGTGAGAAGTAATACAGCAAAGAGAAATGTCCAACTATCCAACAGAGTTGCATTAGCAAAAATCATGCTGCTGCCTCTGTGCTTAATTCCTGTTAAGTCAGAGACTAAACCTTCACCCATACTGTTTTGGAAAAAATTACCTCTATGACAGTGCTATCAGAAAAATCACATGCCTCATGATGTCCACACCATGTTCTAAGTCTTACCCAGCTGTGTCCTCAAAAGCTGTCACATGCAGAACCCCAACTGCAAGGGAGGCTGGGGAATGTGATCTTAACTTGCCTACTTTCAGAGGCCCAGAAGATTTGAAGATAAAAAGGAGTTGGAGTTTGAGAGGCTCTCAAACAAGGGTGGTTTTATCCTTCAGGAAAATTTGACAATGTTTGGAGACATTTTTGCTTATCATAGCTGGTGAGGGGGTGCTATCAGCATCTAGTAGGTAGAGGCCATGTTCCTAGACATCTTAAAATGCACAGGAGAGAACTCATGCCAACAAATTACCCAGCCCAAAATGTCAATGGTGCAAGGTTGAGAAACCCTGGTGCAAAGTGAGCCAACCTACTGTATCTACCTCAAAGTTCCTCCCCTGATTGATTGATAGTGCTTGGTGGCAATGAAGGCCGTAAGATTCATTTCTGGAGATTCACAAAGTAGAAATCTGAACTCCACAGTCTTATGCTCCCTGGCCCCTGCCGCCACGCACACAATCGCTTATTTTAAAAAGCTTCGAAACAAAGATAAAGACTATGTTTAATGACCACCTGAGTTTCAGTCTTCCATCCCACTTCCCACCTGCCCCTGTATTATTGCATCTTGAATTTAGTGAAACTTTTCTTCTTCAATATAAATTTGAAGAATTTGAGCACGTACCTATATCAGTCTCTCACCAAACTCATCTTGAGTTCCGTTTTAGACTGTGTTCCCCCAGAGGCACCCCCAATTCAAGGACTTGAGTGCAAATAGTTTATTTGGAGGTGTTCCTTACATATTATGGGGGTGAAAAAGACAGGAAAAAGAAGGAAGCTATTAATTGGTTTGTTTGTTAGTTGCAGATTACCATTGGTGGATAAGGCACTTAATCCCCATCTCTAGGACTCTGAGAGCCAACATTGAACATAGGCTTCAGTTATCCCATTCAAGAGCTGAGGGAGTTGGCACATTTATGCATTTTATTTGTTTCTTAGTGTTCCTTTAACAAACTACCACAAATGTGATGGCTTGACACAAATTTACTACAAAGCAGTTCTGGAAGTCAGAAGTCCAAAATGGGTCATACTGGCTAAATTCAATGTGACAGCAGAGCTGCATCTGAAGGCTTCAGGGGAATATCTGTTTCTTTGTCTCTTCCTCTTCAGCTTTTAGAAGCCATTTGCCTTCCTTTGCAAATAGAAGAGGTGTCCCCTTACTCTATGTTCAAAGTCAGCATCATAGTATCTTCAAATTTCTGACTATGACCTCCTTCTTCTACTTTTAGAAAAGAATCCATAGGATAGGATTAAGCCTATCTGGAAAATCCTTCAGCCCTTGAGTGGGATAACTGAAGTCTATGTTTAATGTTGCCTCTCAGAGTCCTGGAGGTGGGGATTAAATGCCTTATCCACCAGTGGTAATCTACAGCTAAGAAACAAATCAATTAGTGGCTTCCTTTTCTTTCCTAACCTTTTCACCCCCCTATTATGTTAGGAACACCTCCAGATGAACTACTTGCACTTAAGTCCTTGAATTGGGGGTTGCTTCTGGGGGAACCCAGTCTAAAATGGAACTTGAGATGAGTTTGGTGAGAGGCTGATGTAGGTACGTGCTCAAATTCTTCAAGTTTGGATTGAAAAAGTTTTGTATTTATCATAAGCTTCCATCTCAAGATCATCACTTAATCACATCTGGAAAGTATCTTTGCCATGTGAGGCAACTTATTGAGATTTAGGGGATTAGGTTGTGGATATCTTTGGGTAGGCCTTTATTCTGACTACTGCATACGTCTCATCAGTTATTAGTTGAAGACCAGTTCCAAGGGGAGCATTAGCACTTCAGCCTGATACTCAGGCAAGTAAAGCAGGCTCTGGTAGTCAGAGAAAGTTCACAGGCAAAGAATGGCAGGTGCCAGCAACTGGAAATTATGAAGTATGCAGCAAAGTGAAGAGGTGAGGGATAGAGGTGGGGATCAGCCACCATCTGCTACAAAAGGCACAAACGAATTTTTTTAAGCTTTTGTTTGTTTTAAGAGAGGAAGGAAGGAAGGGAGACAGGACAAAAATCACAAGGCTTATGCAAAGCCAATGTTTATGTGCAAGAAAAGGCTTATATAAATGTGGAAGGGAGATACAGAGTTCAACGAGCAAGCCACCATATTTTTTAACTGTATAGAAAAAGAGAAATACAACTCTGAAGAATCAAAAAACTTTCTACCTTGAAAGCAATGTATTAAAAGAAACAATATATTTTAGAAAACTTTTATGTTCTTAATATGATTCAGTAGTTCATTGTTCATTTTGAGAAGATGGTGGTGGCAGCAGGATAGTTTTCAATCTTTCCAAATACTCACATCCAAATAAATAGGGTAACAATATTACAAAATCAAAAACTCATGAATAACTTTTACAAAAAAATTAAAAATAAAAAAAAGGTATGAAGTGTGTCGCAGAGCACAATATACAAGCAGATGAGGACAAACTACCAACAGGCATACTTACTGTTCTGCATACAACAACTTCTGTGCAAGAGGAAGTAGAGGAATGCAGTGGGACATCTGACAGAGCTGAGAATAAGACAACCCTCAAAATAGCTAACAGGAACTCACTGCAGCACACAGTGAGTCAACTGGGAGGGGTGTGCCTGCTCTATTAGCAGATAATCCCAGAGCCTGCTGTAAGAACTAGAGAGGCTGGAGACATCCTGCCTCTATACATTTTCAAAATTAAGCCACCATAGCTTCCTTCCAGGGAGCAAACAATGTATACAAATTGCTGGGAGTGGCATCAAAGTAGAAAAGAATAGTAATAATAAAGATGAAGAAAAGAAAAGGTTTATTAAAAGGTAGGGAAAAAAAAAAACCAGTTCAAAAAGCAAGCTACAATTTTTTTTTTAACTCTCTAAAGAAAAAAAGCAAAACAGAAAACAGAGCGCTCTCAAAGTAGAAAAACTACCCTGTGTCATTCCTCCTTCTAAAAGTTTGGAAAAAATGAATTAAGCAACAGGAAATTAGTGAGGTCAAATCCCATACAAAGTTATTAAAAGAGAATAAAGAACAAAATAATTTTCCTACAAACAATAAAAGCATGCCAAAAAGACATGTCCACAGAACAGATTCTTAAATTAAATAACACAAAGTATGAAAGAACAACATAATTTGGAATCTGAAAAACTCAAAACAATGCAACAATTCAGAAAAGAATTAGAAATAAAGAAGCTAATTTTAGAAACAAAGACTAAACAATAAGAAACACAAGAGTGACTCAACACAACAGATAATGCCTTAATAAAAACAGAGGTGAAGATGAGACTTCTTAACATAAACAATAAATAAATAGATATAAAGGATTGAGAGAAAGTAATGAATATTGAAAGTAAGCCACGAAGATCAAATATATGGTTAAGAGAAACCCCTTATGAAGAAAATCAAAGCAGGAAAATACTAAAAAGTATAATTTTTAAAAATCCTCAAATAAAAAATAATATTCTCCTATGATCACTACGTGTGTAATGTGGAATAAAGTATTTGTAGAATAATCTAAATCTACCAATTGCTATGTCTTTGAGAATTATAATTCTCCAATTCTCCATGGAAAGAAGGAAAATACAGGTATAATATAAAGTTAGGTCAAAGACTCTGGAGCGCTGGATACAATTGGAGACCATTATTCTAAATGAAGTAACTTAGGAATGGAAAACCAAACATCATATGTTCTCACTCATAGTTGAGAGCTAAGCCATGAGGGTGTAACGGCATAGGAATGATACAATGGGCTTTGGGGGCTCCAGGGAAAGGGTGGGAGGGGCGTGAGGAATAAAAGACTACACAGTAAGTCTAGTGTACACTGCTTGGGATAGGTATACCAAAATCTCACAAATCACCACTAAAGAACTTATTCATGTAACCAAGCACCATCTGTTCCCAGAAAACCTATTGAAATTTTAAAAATAGCCATTTAACACTGACTAGTTCTTAATATCTATATCCAGCTGAACCATCCTGAGTAATGAAAGATGTCTATGTGCTCCTTCTATATCTGCCTTGATTCTTCTGACTTCAGGGAAAGAGAAAATGTAGTACAAAAACCAAGGTTTTCAGTAGTAGTAGTAGAACCACCTTCTAAAAAGGACCAAAACAAAACAATTTTCCAAGGATGACAAAAAGTTTTAGGGCAGCCAGAGTCAAAAACACAATTGACAAGGAAATTAGTTATCTCGGTGGCACACAATAATTTAACATAACAATTATAACCCTTACTGATAATTTATACTAAGTCATATCAGAATTATAGGAGTTTCCCATGATTTTGGAACACGTACCAGTAACATAGTTATACAACTACTGTCCAAAGAAAACCAAACACCATTCCATATTTGACAATCCTTCCTGTATAATTTTTATACCAAATAAGCCAAATTATGTCATTTTTGGGCATTAGAGAACTTAATATCTTAAAGAATTAATTAGGAAAAGGACATAATTTATAATTTGATTTTGCAAAATTTGTCAAATATCAAAGGTTTAAAACACTTGATATCACAGGTTATTATTGAATCCCTGAATAGACCAATAACAAGGTCTGAAGTTGAGGCAGCAATTAACAGTCTACCTAACAAAAAAAGTCCAGGACCAGATGAATTCATATTTCTACCAGAGGTAGAAAGAGGTACCATTCCTTCTGAAACTATTCCAAACAATACAAAAAGAGGGAATCCTCCCTAACTAATTTTATGAGACCAATATCATCCGATACCAAAACCTGGCAGAGACACAACAAAAAAGAAATTTTCAGGCCAATATCCATGATGAACATTGATGCAAAAATTCTCAATAAAATAATGGCAAACCAAATCCAACAGCACATCAAAAAGTTTATCCATCCCAATCATGTCATCTTCATCCCTAGGATACAAGGCTGGTTCAACATACACAAATCTATAAATGTAGTCGATCATATAAATAGAACAAATGACAAAAACCACATGATTATCTCAATAGCTGCAGAGAAGACCTTTGACAAAATTCAACAGCCCTTTATGCTAAAAACTCTCAATAAACTAGGTATTGATGGAATGTATCTCAAAATAGTAAGAGCTATTTATGACAAACCCACAGCCAATATCACACCGAATGAGTGAAAACTGGAAGCATTCCCTTTGAAAACTGGCACAAGACAAAGATGCCCTCTCTTACCACTCCTATTCAACATAGCATTGGAAGTTCTGGCCAGGGCAATCAGGTAACAGAAAGAAATAATGGGTATTCAATTAGGAAAAGAGGAAGTCCAATTGTCTCTATTTGTAGACAACATGATTGCATATTTAGAAGACCCTATCATCTCAGCCCAAAATCTCCTTCAGCTGATAAGCAACTTCAGCAAAGTCTCAGAATACAAAATCAATGTGCAAAACTCACAAGCATTCCTATACACCAGTAATAGACAAACAGCCAAATCATAAGTGAACTCCCATTCACAAGTGCTACAAAGAGAATAAAATACCTAGGAATACAACTAACAAGGGATGTGAAGGACCTCTTGAAGAAGAACTACAAAACACTGCCCAGGGAAATAAGAGAGGACACAAATAGACGGAAAAACATTCCATACTCATGGTTAGGAAGAATCATTATCGTGAAAATGGCCATACTGCCCAAAGTAATTTATAGATTCAGTGTTATCCCCATCAAGCTACCATTGACTTTCTTCATAGAATTGGGAAAGAAACAAAACAAAACACAACACCTTAAGCTTCATATGCAACCAAAAAAGAGCCTGCACAGCCAAGATAATCGTAAGCAAAAAAAAAAAAAAAACGTTGGAGGCATCACACTGCCGGACTTCAAACTATACTACAAAGCTACAAAACAGCATGGTACTGGTACCAAAACAGATACATAGACCAATGGAACAGAACAGAGGCCTCAGAAATAACGCCACACATCTACAACCATATGATCTTTGACAAACCTGACAAAAGCAAGCAATGGGGAAAGGATTCCCTGTTTAATAAATGGTGTTGGGGAAACTGGCTAGCCATATGCAGAAAGCAGAAACTGGTCCCTTCCTCATACCTTATACAAAAATTAACTCCAGATGGATGAAAGATTTAAACATAAGATGTAACACCATAAACACCCTAAAAGACAACTTAGGCGATACCATTCAGGACATAGGCAGGGGCAAGGACTTCATGACTAGCACACCAAAAGCAATGGCAACAAAAGCCAAAATAGACAAATGGGATCTAGTTAAACTAAAGAGCTTCTGCACAGCAAAAGAAACTATCATTAGGGTGAAACAGCAACCAAAGGAATGGGGAAAATTTTTTGCAATCTACTTGTCTGACAAAAGGCTAATATCCAGAATCTACAATGAACTTAAACAAATTTACAAGAAAAAAACCAACAACCCCATCAAAAAGTGGGCAAAGGATATGAACAGACTTCTCAAAAGAAGGCTATTAGAAAAGGGGATGCCGGGGTAAGGTGCCTTAGATGTAAAGGGCAAAGCTATTAGGAGGGATGGGCGCAGTGGCTCATGCCTGTAATCACAGACTTTGGGAGGTTGAGGTGGGTGGATCATTAGGTCAGGAGATCGAGACTATCCTGGCTGATGTGGCGAAACCCTGTCTCTACTAAAAATACAAAAATTAGCCAGGCATGGTGGTGTGCACCTGTAATTCCAGCCACTCAGGAAGCTGCGGCAGGAGAATTGCTTGAACCCAGGAGGCAGGGGTTGCAGTGAATCAAGATTGTGCCACTGCATTCCAGTCTGGGTGACAGAGTGCCACTCTGTCTCAAAAAAGAAAAGAAAAGAAAAAAGAAAAATAACAGATTTAAAGCTAGCAGAAAGGAAAATAGAGAAAAAAGAAAACTTAGGAACTCTATATTTGCAGGTTGACCTTAGGGCTCTTTTTCATTAATGTAAATGTGCACAAATACCATATTACTTCCATTTCCCATAAACTCTAGCAAGTGGAGGTGCCATAAAACCTATGGAGTGCTTGAAAGGGGGTTAGTCTCCTTATTTTCTCCTCATTCTTATATTATTTGTTTCTCACTTTTTTTTTCTTAAAAGGAGGAACTGGGCCATGGCTTAGGGTTTTTGTGTGGTGAATTGATGTGTACTGCTTGTGGGCAGGACTCCACAGTATGTTGCCACTGAGTCATTTTTACCATTTTATGGTTTCAGTTCTCTCTCTAGAGGTCTATGGCCTGTGAGAGGGCTCAAAACGCCAGGTGATCAGACCTTATATGCATTTCCTGGATGAATCTTTTTAAAAATTAATTTTTGTTGGAGAATTCCCTGTAGGGCCACTGCACAGGGGTTCAAACCGCTCCCCTGCAGACACTCCCATGAGCCCCTGGTCACCCAGCTGAGTCAAGTATGTACTATAGTTAATTTTGTGTAGCTTAATACTGCCTTTACATTTGTTTATATTTTTCTCAACTGCAAATGGCACCATGTATGGTGTGTGTTTGTGCATGTTAGTTTTGAAAAATTTTAACTTTTTATATTTTATAGTTTTGTTTATGTGTTATGTATTTATGACATACCGTTTTCTTAATTTTTTTGTTATCTCTAGGCTATGGTGTTCATCTGAATTTTTCCAAATAGTCACAAATCTCCAAAAAAAATCCAACACATTTATTGAAAAAAATCCACATGTAAGTCGACCTGCACATTTCAAACATTTCAAACCTGTGTTGTTCAATGGTCAACTGCATTTCGGGTAGAGTACAGATGACTGCAAATTTCTTTAAAATGCATTCTAAAAGATGAATTAAATGCATCAAGAAAGGTACAGATAGAAGGATAGCTATATTGTTAGTATAGTAAAATGTTAATGGTAGAATCAAGATGGTGTGCATATGAGTGCTCACTGTAAAATGAATTCAAACTTTGTTGTATGTTGTAAATAAAATTCTGGGAGAAAAGAGGCTTTTACTTGTAAGTGCAAATAAAAACTAATTTTATTTTAAAAGAATGCTAAATAATACAGTCTAATATTATTAGTGACAGTGTAGTATATAAGAACTCATGTTTTCTACTTTCTTTTTATTTTTGTTGTGAGTATATAAATTAGGATAAACTATTTGGAAGATAGCTTAGAATTATTGTATATATTAAAGTGTAAAGTGGCTACCAACTTTGTATTCTTACTTCCAAGAATTCACTCCATGGGAATTATCATACAAGTGTGTAAAGATGCATATGCCTACATATTCACGTAAATCTTGATTATAATAGAAATAAGCAAATTTAATAACTAGTTAGATGATTAACTGAACACCCATACAACTAAATAGTAGGTAATCATTGTTAATCATAATATAGATCTATTAATATATTTCTTGAAGAAGACAATCCCCGTATATTGTTTGGTGAACAATGATTACAGGAAAACATAAATGGTATAGTCCCAGTTTTGGTAAATGCACAGACACATCCATATACTCATTTATGTATAGTCATGAACATATACATCTATATATGTTTTTAGACAGAGGGATCACTGAAAGAATATTCACCAAAATGTCTAAAATATGAGCTCCAAGAAATAATAATGAATCTTTTTTCTTCTTTGTACTCGTTTGCGATTTTTACAATGAACACACAATTCTTTACAAAAGCTCTAGTTATTATTCAAAGTTGGGGGTGGGGAGTAAGAGAGAAGGAGAAGGAAATATAGTCCAATGATGATATAAAATGAAGCAGGCTTTATGTATTTGTATGGATTGATCTCCAAGATTTTTAATGTGATTATTATAGACTGATGTGTGTTACACCAAAATTCATGCTGAAATCCTAATACCCAGTACCTAAGAATATGACTGTGTTTAGAAATAGCCAGTACCTAAGAATGTAACTGTGTTTAGAAACTTAGAGATCACTAAGTTAAAATCAAGTCAGTAAGGTAGGCCCTAATCAAATATAATTTATGTCTTTGTAAGAAGAGGAATTTTGTACGGATATTGACAAAGATTCTAACTTGACCAAACTTCAGTCAGACTCTGGAACCTTATTCTAGGCCCATCTGTGCACCTCCTTGTAAAATCCAGCTTTAGCCAAAAACTCTGTGAATGAGTTTAGCAAGAACTTCTCTCCACCAATAGCTGATAAACTGTGGTATCTGATCAAGCTCCTCATCCTCCACTGTCCCATAGGTAATAAATCACGTTGGTCTGTCTGCAGCAAGAATCCTGTGAAGTTGGTTTAGCTGAAATCCTCCTCACCCCTGATGTTTTCTTTTAGTAATTTTCCACTCATGACCCCACCCTGCTCCTTGGGTATAAATTCCCACTTGCCCATGCTGTGCTTGGAGTTAAGCCCAATCTTTCTCCCACACCCCAAAACCTCATTGTGGTGGTTACCTATTCCTATTGCAATGGTCCTGAAAAAAGTCTTCCTCACTGTGCTTTAACAAGTATGATTATTATTTTTTTACATTTCTCATTTTTTGGTAATACATTAAGTATATTTGCTTTATGTTCTGTGTTTTACAATTTCACGATTTGAACTTTCGTTTTTTATGTTCTGGGGTACATGTGCAGGATGTGCAGGTTTGTTACACAGGTAAACATGTGACATGGTGGTTTGCTGCACCTATTAACCCATCACCTACGTATTAAGCCAAGCATGCATTAGCTACTTTTCCTGATGGTTTCCCTCCCCCTAACCCCAATGACAGGCCCCAGTGTGTTGTTCCCCTCCCTGTGTCCATCTGTTCTTATTGTTCAGCTCCCACTTACAAGTGAGAACATGTGGTATTTGGTTTTCTGTTTCTGTGTTAGTTTGCTGAGGATAATGGCTTCCGGCTCTATCCATGTCCCTGGAGAGATGATCTTGTTCCTTTTTATGGCTGCATAGTATCCCATGGTGTATATGTACCTCATTTTCAATCTATCCAACTGAAAAAGGTCTAATATCCAGAGTCTACAAGGAACTTAAATTTACAAGAAATAAACAACCCCATTAAAAAGTGGGCAAAGGACATCAACAGATACTTCTCAAAAGAAGTGCAGCCAATAAATATATGAAAAAAAATATGAAAAAAAGTTCAACATCACTGACCATTAAAGAAATGCAAATCAAAACCAAAATGAGATATCATCTCACACCAGTCAGAATGGTGATTAATAAAAAAGTCAAGAAACAACAGATGCTGGTAAGGCTGTAGAGATATAGAAACGGTTTTACACTGTTGGTAGGAATGTAAATTAGACCAAACATTATGGAAGACAGTGTGGTGATTTCTCAAAGACATAGAACCAGAAATACCATTTTACCCAGCAATTCCATTACTGGGTATATACCCAAAGGAATATAATCCATTCTATTATAAAGATACATGCACATATATGTTCATTGCCGCACTGTTTACAAATAGCAAAGACATGGAATCAATCCAAATGCTCATCAACAAGAATTACAAAATAATTTTTTCCCTTAACAATATGTATAGAGGGAGAACACCATATGAACATGAAGACAACCACCTACAAGCCAAAGAGAGAGGCCTCAGAGGAAACCAACCCTGCTAACATCTTGTCTTATACTTTAGCCCCAAGAACTGTGAGGAAATAAATTTGCTATTTAAGCCATTCTATTTAATCTGTGGTAGTTTGTTATTGCAGCCTTAGCAGATTAATACAGTGCTAAAAGCAAAAAGTGTATCAATATATATAGGAGTGGCTTTCAAATTTTTGGTCACAACCCACAATATGAAATTAATTTTACCACTCTACCCACTATGCACAGACAGATATAGCTGGAACAAAGATTTTAAAACAAAAAATTTTCTTGCTAGAGATAATGTATGTTGCTATTCTTGCTTGTTTTATTATATTCCATCATTTCATATAAGAAAGTCACAATAACTGATTTTGCAACTGATGTACTGGCCAAATGTTAAAAAATGCTAGATAAGAAATACTATTATTTGTTAAAACAGCAACAAAGCCCCTAGCAAACTAGATTCTTGGAAGGATAGAGCCAGAAAGGGCATTTGTGAGCATCCGTTTTTTAAGTATAACTTTTTTTTCAAAGTAAAATCTTATGAGAATCTCCAATATATCAAACAGATAAATGCTGAGTTGCTTTGGTAGACAGTGGTGGGGAGAGAAGTGGAGGCTTCCTACTTATCCCTGGCAGCCCTAATACAGCACAACAGCACAAAAGCTCTTGGGTACAGGATTTACAATCCAAATATTTATTTCACTCCTCTCATTTTAGAAAGGGAGACACTGGGGTAAGGTGCGTTAGATGAAAAGGACAAAGCTTTTAGAAGGGCTGGGCACAGTGGCTCACCCCTGTTATCCCACCATTTTGGGAGGCTGTGGCAGGCAAATCACAAGGTCAAGAGATCAAGACTATCCTGGCCAACATGGTGAAACCCCATCTCTACTAAAAATACAAAAATTAGCTGGGTGTAGTGCCGCACACCTGTACTCCCAGCTACTCGGGAGGCTGAGGCAGGAGAATCACTTGAACCCGGGAGGTGGAGGTTGCAGTGGGCCGAGATCGAGTACTGCACTCCAGCTTGGCAACACAGCAAGACTCCATCTCAAAATAATAATAATAATAAAATAATAATAATAATAATAAAAATAAAATAAATTTTAAAAAATTTAAAAGATGTTAGGTGATATGGCTTGTGTCTCCACCCAAATCTCATCTTGAATTGTAGCTCCCATAATTTCCACGTTGTAGGAGGGAGCAGGTGGGAGGTAATTGAATTATGGGGACAGTTTCTCCCATACTGTTCTCATGATAGTAAGTCTCACAAGTTCCAATGATTTTATAAGGGGTTTCCTTCTTTGCTTGGCTCTCATTTCTTTCTTGCCTGCTGCCATGTAAGACATGTCTTTCCTTTCTGCCATGATTGTGAAGCCTCCCCAGCCACATGGAACTGTGAGTCCATTAAACCTCTTTTTTTTTTTATAAATTACCCAGTCTCGGGTATGTCTTTATCAGCATTGTGAAAACAGACTAATACATTAGGAGATTGAGATTGCAAGTTATAAGCGAGCATTGTGTAGGTCTAGATGTACCATCATTCTTCACTAATTGAAGAAGTGAGAATCTCATATATAAAGTAGGTCCATCAACATCATCCATCTCTTCCTTCCATTAAAATAAAAAATATAAAAGTAGAAGTAATGCTTGGTAAATCTAACACATCTCCAGTAGGCTCATATACTTACTTAAATAGTTTAATGTTCCATTGCCCTCTGCTGGATGTTCTTAGTATTTGTGGTCTCAAAACTAAAAGTTCTAGTGGAGGTAGTAATCACAGCAATAGTCACCATTATTATCTTCAATCTAGCAGCAGCCCTCTCAAGGTCAAGCACTGTGCCAAATGCTTTATATCCAAATCCTCCTAACAACTCTATGGCTAGATAATGCTCTCCTCATTTTGCAGATGAGGAACCTGAGGGTTCAGAGGTAAATAAATAAACCAAGGTTACACAACTAAAAGAAAGGGACCTGGGAATTAAATATTGGTTCTAAAGCCCAGGTCTTAATTACATGCTTTACATTAAACTTTCAATCTGTCAGCTGTATTGGTGATAAAACTGGGATGATATTACTAGTTTTGATCTTTTGATTCATTGATTATTAATAATGGAATCAAAATGATCTTTATTCTAAAAAGCCAAAAATTATTATCTTCCCAAAATTTACCAAAGAGGAAAAGCTTACTCCTCAACAGAGCAGGAAAGAATGTTTTCAGAGTGTCTCAAAATGTGATTCAGAAAACTCCTGCATTGGAATCACATGAGATGTCGCTTCAGTACACAAAATCCTAGGCTCCAGGATGTATTTTGGAGGTAGAGAGGACAGGGCTTGTTCTGAAAGCTGGGATATGTGTTAGTGGAGTGAGGTGTAGAGAGAAAGAGGAACAAAAGATGGCTCCTAAAATGTTTGGCTCAGGACAAATTTTTGGGAAGAGAGTAGTGGCATTAACTGAGATAGGAAAGATTATTAGGGAAGCAAGGGTTTTTATTGTTAGTTAGGTTGTGGTAGCTGCTTTTTTTGGCAGCAGATATAAAATCAGGAGTTTTGGTTTAGACATTATATTTAGGTTGCCATATAGGTAACCAAATAAAAATGGTAGAGTTAATTACAAAGAAAACTAACTTTTTAAAATTCAGATCTATATTTAAGATCTATTCATGTTGTTTCACATGTATCTGTTTCTAATCGCTGCATAATCCCTTGTAACTCTATCAGTAATAAGTCACCAGATTACCTCCAACTCTTGCCACCACAACCAACACAGCAACGAATATCCTCTTATACAATCCTTTAAGGTCTTCCACATGTATTCTTTTGGGGTATATACTCAGGAGTGAGATATACTCAAATGGATTCGATACTGCCAGGTTACTCTCCAAAATGGCTGTGCCAGTCTATACCCTATCGGCAGTGCACAAGAGTTCCTCTACCTTCACATTTCATTGAATGCTAACAACTATCCAACCTAATTCTTCACCAGATAAAGAGGCATCTTATTGTTATAATACATATCTGATAAGTTTGAGTATCTTTACACAGCTGTTGGACTTTTGGGTTTCTGTAAATTGCCTATTAACATTTCATTGTTTTTCTCTTTGACATGTGATAACTACATATTTATGGGATATATAGTAATATTTCAATACATGTATACAATGTGTAATGATGAAGTCAGGGTAATTAAGCATATCCATTATCTCATTTATGATGTGAATATTCAAAATAAAAATCCTCTTTTCTAGCTTTTTAAAAAATATACAATATTTACCTTACAGTGCTACAGAATACTAGAACTTATTCCTCCTCTTCAGCTATAATTTTGTATCTGTTAAGGAAATTCTCCCTACCCTCCCTTCCCCACTACTCTTCCCATACTCTAAAAACCACAATAATACTCTCTACTTCTGTGAGCTTTTTTTTTTTTTTTTTTTTTTGGTTTCTACATATGAGTGAGAGCATGTGGTATTTATCTTTCTCTGCCTGTCTTATTTCAGTTAACATGCCCTCCAGGTTCATCCACGTTGCTACAAATTAAAAGACAATTCTTTTTTTTATGGCCAAATAGAATTCCATTGTGTGTATATACACCACCTTATCCATTCATCTTTTGATGGACATTTCTTATCCTGGCTATTCTTAATAGTGCTGCAATAGACATGAAGGTGCAGGGATTTCTCTGATACACAGATTTTCTTTCCTCCAGATAAATACCCAGTCATGAGACTGCTGGATGGTGGAGTAATTCTATTTTTAGTTTTTTGAGAAACTTCCATAATGTTTTCCATAAAGGTTAATTTGCCTTCCCACCAACAGTGTACCTCTGCAACCTCGAGAGCACTTATTTTTTGTCCTTTGATAATAACCAATTATATCTCAGATAAGATATCTCATTGTAGTTTTGATTTGCATTTCCCTGATGATCAGTGATGTGGAGCATTTTTCATATACTTGATCATTTGGGTGTCTTCTAAGAAATGAGTTCAGATTCTTTGCCCATTTAAAAATCAGACTATTTGCTGCTTTTATTTTTTTTCTGTTGAATTGAGTTCCTTGTATATTGGGAATATTTGCCCCTTGTCACATGAATAGTTCGTCAATATTTTATTGCATTCTACAGGTTGTCTCTTTGTTGTTTCATTTGCTGTTGCAAAAGCCTTAGTTTGATACGGTCCCATTTGTCAACTTTTGTTTTTGCTTTAATCCACTTTGATTGGTTTTGATATACAGTGAGAGATAAGCATTTAGTATCATTCTTCTACATATGGATATCCAGGTTCCCCAGGATCACTAATTGAAGAGGACCCTCTTTTCCCAGAGTTCTTGGCATCTTTGTCAAAAATCAGTTGGTTTTGAATATATAGATTTATTTTTGGGTTCTCTATTTGTCTATGTGTTTGTTTTTATGCAAGTACTATGCTGTTTTGGTTACTGTAGCTTTGTTGTCTACTTTGAAATCAGGTAGCGTGACACCTCTAACTTTGTTATTTTTGCTCAGGATTCCACTGGCTACCTGGGGTTTTTTGTGATTCCACATGAATTTTAGAATTCTTTTCTCTAAGAAGGATGACATTGGTATTTTGATAAGGATTGCATTAAATCTGTAGATTGCTTTGGGTAGGTGGTATAGTCATTTTAACATTAAATCTTCCAATTCACAAGCATGGGATGTCTCAACTTTTTGTGGCTTCTTCAATTTCTTTCATCAGTGTTTTTTATAGTTTTCATTGTAGAGGCTGCTCATGCCCTTGATTAAATTCATCCCTCAGTGTTTTTCTTTTTCTTTTGTAGCTATTGTAAATAGAATTGCTTTCTTGATTTCTTTTTCAGCTAGTTCATTATTGGTTTATAGAAATGTCATTGATTTTGCATTGCATAACTTTACTAAACTCGTTTGTCAGTTCTAAGAGATTTTGGATGGTGTCTTTACATTTTTCTATGTATTATAGAAGACCATGTTACCTACAAAGAGGGACAATTTGACTTTCTCATTTGCAACTTGGATGCCTTTTATCTCTTTCTCTTGCTTAACTGCTCTGGCTAGGGCTTCCAGTACTATGTTGAATAACAGTGGTGAATGTGGACATCTTGCTCTTGTTCCAGTTCTTAGAAGTAAGGCTTTCAGTTTTTCCTCAGTTAGTATGTCAGCTGCGTGCTTATCATATATAGCCTTCATTGTGTTGAGGTGTGTTTCTTCTATACTCAGTTATTTAGAGTTTTGTCTATTTCTCTCCTAAGACTTGGGAAGTTTTCGGCTATTATTTCACTAAATAGGTTTTCTATGTTTTTCTCCAATCTCTTTTCACTTCTGAATCCCTAAAATGCAAATCCTTGTTACTTGTTTCATGTAGATTTTCTTCATTCTTATATATATATATATATATCTTTTTCTTTTTGCATGTCCAAATGTGCTACTTCAAAAGACTTGTCTTCAAATTCAAAATTCTTTCTTTTGCTGGATCTAGTCTATTGTTGAAGCTCTCAATTACATTTTTTGTATCATTCATTGAATTTCTCAGTTCCAGGATTTCTTTTTCACTCTGTTGAATTTCTCACTCAGATCATAAACTTTTTCTGGTTTCTTTGTATTGTCCATTTGTGCTCTCTTGTATCTCTCTGAATTTCCTTAAGATCATTTTGAATTCCTTTTTAGGCATTAGCTTTCCTTTTCTTTGGGATCTGTTACTGAAGACAATTATTATGCACCTTTTCATGTGCCTGTTTCCTTGCTTTTTCATGTTGTTTCCCTATGTTGATATCTGTGCATATAGTCTAACCAGTGCTTCTTCCACTTTTATGGAGCAACTTCCATAGGGAAAGACTTTTTCCTTACATTTATCTATAGTGTCAATTGGGTAGGCTGCTTTGGCTTTCATTCTGGGTAGGCACAATAGTGTAGTCTCCATATATATATATATGTATGTATATATATATACATAGATAATTCTTTACTGTAATGATCAGTGGTGTCTGCAAGTTACTCAGTGTCTTAGGCTGCAGTTGTTTGTGGAGGCTGTGGTGAGACTTTGCTGGAGACAGGAATGCTGGACAAGCCAGCTCTTAAGTCTCAGGGAGGGCGTGCTTGGGCACTGGTGAAGGTGGCTGCAGATATCAGGTAAGCCAGTCCTTGGGACTCCTAGGCAATTGGTGCAGGCATGCAGCAGCCTTGCCACTAGAGAGGGTGAGGTTGCTGGCGATGGTGGGCCCCAGGCAGATTAGCCCTTGGTCCATGGACACCATGCATAGGTGCTAGTGGCAGCAAGCCCTGGGCAGGACAGTCCTGGCATACATGGGCAAGTGGCTCTCAGGCTCTCGGGAGTGCTCATTTTGGCTACGTTCTGGGAGCAGCCTCCTGGAGGTTTTGGACTTCCTTTTCCCCAGGGTATAGTATGCTGACTGGGCTCAAGTGCTGAGAACAAGACTTTGCTAGAGTTCAGCTGGCGTTGTGATGCTACAACCCTCTGAGTGGATGTCAAAAGGGCCCCAGAAACATGGAGATGCAAGGGCTACTGGGTCCCTGGACACAATATAGTACAGTGGTGGTTCCCTCTCAAAATGGTACTGTGCTGTAACAGCTTGGGTACCAAAGGGTCGGTGGGATACAGTGTGAATTCTCTCTGAAACAGTACAGCTGCAAGAACTCCAGACAGCTCCTATTCTGGGCTCAAGGCCTGTGAGGGACAAGGGGCTATCATGTAGATAAGATTGCAGGCATCTGTCATGGGAACATGGACTGCTGGGGATCTCCCATTTATCTTTTCCCTAGATGGGGATCCTTAGCTAAAAGCCAATCCAAGTTGGGTGCTTTGCTTCCCTCTCTCTGTTGCCATTTTGAGTTTCTGTGCCTTAGGGTCCATGTCACTTCCCTGTTGAATTCCAGTGTTCTCCCTTGGACACTCTATTCAACATGTGGCTACCTGTTACATGGCTTTTTTGGAGGTGAGTGCTGGGCACCATCAGTCAGCTATCTTGATGCCTCCAAATTTTACTTCTTAATTGAGATTCCTGGCTGTGGTAGTGAGCCTTCAAGATGGCTCACAATCATTATAATCTCATGGTATTTATACACTTTTGTAGTTCCCTCTCACATTGAATAGGCTGACTTCTGTAACCAATGGGATACTGAGGAAATTACATCATGTGAATTTTGAGACTAGGTCATAAGAGATCACAGCTTCTCCCTCACTCTCTTAGATGACTTGCTCTGGGAGGAACCTGCTGTCATGTCCTAAAAACACGAAGCAGCCTTCTGGAAAGGTCCTCAAGATGACAAGCAGTCAATAGCTCAACCAACTTGCCAGTGATGTGAGTTTTCACTCTAAGAATATGCTCCCTTAAATCTTTGGAAGCAGTAAGAGCATAAATTATAAATGCTAAGTATCCTCTATTCTGTAGCCTAACAAATAGTAAGTTTTACTTATGAAACAATTTACTAGAACTCATGCACTTAGGACAGAATTACTTCTAAAGGCCTGCTATTCTTTCTTCTTAATATTTTTTAGGAGACTTTAGCTGCTTGGTTGTCTCTTTTTTTTTTGAAACAGAAGTTCAATTCCTACAAAATAAACTATGTATTCTTTAAGGAAGTAAGTTTTGCAGAGTGCTTTGGGGGTTCTCACATTGCTAATTTATTTGCATTGCATTTTAAACACATATCAACTATTTTTCAAACTGCTAAAAAATGTAAACATGTTATATAGTAAATGCTTAGTATACCATGAACTATCACATTATCTTACACTTCCACATAACATCATATATGTGCAGAGGCTGGAACCATTCTTCTACAATTTAGCTTAAGGAGTATATCCTGAATTGGTGTTTAACTAACATAAAGAGACTTCTGCCTCAGGATGTAAAATGTTGGAAGTGTTGATTTCACCCTTGTAGCAAAAAAGGAGCAGGACTAACTTCAAATTCAAGACTTACTGAAAACTCTCAGGAGACCTCAGGTTGCAGAGAAAATAACTTGTCCAAAATCTCCTCTATGGAAAGAGGAGACAACAAGCACACTTGGGGTAGTTCATCAAGAATAGCTGACACACTGGTGAAAGTTGAGTGCAGAATAATGTGAAACCCCTGGGGCTGAACCCCCTGGAGAGGAGACCACATCCACTTCCAGGAACCCCACCTGGCACTCATAGAAATCATAACCTATTCATTGTGGTGCAGACCTAGGGGAGGGAATGGTAGCTATGCATGAGGGACAGAAACTCTACCGAGATCTTTCCCTTCTGTATCTATTATAGAACAAAATGCCTTAAAAAAAACACAAACTATCAAACTCACACAAGAAATTGTCCTATTTATAATGTTACATTTTAAAACCTTCAAAAAAATATCCAGGCCCCAATGTTTTACTGGCTAATTTGACTTCTATACAACCTTTTCCAGAAAATAAAAGAGAAACACACACTCTCAACTCATAAGGCATTACTCCTAAGCTGAAATCAGACAAAGACATTAGAAGATATCAGCCCAGCATCCTTAGTGAATGCAAATGCAAAAATCACCCCCCACCAAATTTTAAAACCAAATCCAGCAAGATATAAAAATGAAACTACAGGGTTCATTCAAGCAATGCAAGGCTATCTCAATAGTCAATGTAATTCACCAAATTAATGGACTAAAGTTTAATAACTATAAAATAATTTGGAAAAACTCAACATTCATGATAAAAACTCTCAGCAAACTAGAATTTGAGTGGAGCTTCCTTAACAGAAGGCATCTATAAAAAGCTACAGCTAGCATTCTACTTACTAGTGAAAAACTCAATTTCTCCAAGATAAAAAACTAGGCAAAGATGTCACCTGTTATCACTTCTACTTAACACTATACTGGAATTCCTAGAAAGTCCAATGAGGCAAGAAAAAGCAAATAGAAAGAAGTAAAACTGTCTATATTTGTAGGAGACATAATTGTCTATGTAGAAAATCTAAAAGGATTTATAAGTAACTGCTAGAATTAAAAATAACTTTACCAAGGTTAAAGGATACAAGGTCAGTCAGTATATGAAAGTCAATTGTATTCTTATATATAAGGACCAAAGAGCTGGAATTTAGAACACAAAAACAAACACTATGGCACCAAAAAAACTCAAAGTAATTAGGTTTAAATCTAATAAAATATGTACATGATGAAAGGAATTTTAAAAATCTAAATAAATGCAGAGATATATTCTATTTATAAATTTGAAGACTCAATGTTGTTAAGATGTAAATTCTCCCTTACTTGATCTACAGATTAAAGGCACTTACAATCAAAATCCCAGCAAGCTGATTCTAAAATTTATATGGAAAGGCAAAGAAACTAGAATAGCCAAAACAATTGTTGGAGGGCTCATACTATGCTATTTCAAGGTTTACTACAGTAACCAAGGTGGGGTGAAGGCCAGGCATGGTGGCTCACACCTGTAAACCCAATACTTTGGGACACTGAGGCAGGCAGATCACTTGAGGCCAGGAGTTCAAAAACATCTCTACTAAAATACAAATCTTTACTAAAAATACAAAATTTACACAATTTTGTAATACAAAAACTAGCCAAGCATGGTGGCACATGCCCGTAATCTCAGTTACTTGTGAGGCTGAGGCACGAGAATCACTTGAACCAGGGAGGTGGAGGTTGCAGTGCACTGAGATTGCACCACTGCACTCCAGCCTGAGTGACAGAGAAAGATTCTGTCTCCAAAATAAGAAAAAAAAAGAGAGATAAGCAAAAGAATAGGCATACCAGTACAACACTACAGTAATAATCGTTTCAGGCAAGATTCATTGATGAATGCTAAAATTGCTAAAATTACTAGATGAAACTTTAATGAGAAACTGATATTTATATTACCTCAAAATATCTCTCCCAAAATTTACTAATTGCTGCTGTGGTGGTTTCTCCAGAAAGCAAAGATTAATTCTTTTTTCTTGTGGCTATAAACTTCTATAGACTTAATGACTCACTTCTAACAATGGAAAGGAATAAATGTGAACTACATAGAGTAGAGAAACTGGCAGATACTACCTTAACTAAGTACTACAGACTCAGTAGTACTAAATGCAATGAGGAAGACATAATGCAAAGAAAAAGACACATAACCTCTGTGATATGCTTCCCCAACATTCATAACCTCAGGCTAATAATGAGGAAACAACAAACAAATGTAAGTTGAGGAGCACTGTACAAAATTTCTGACCATCACTCTTCAAAAGTATCAAGGTCATTAAAGACTTTACACAGAGAAACTGTCAGAGATTAGAAGAGACAAAGAGATATGACAACTAAATGCACTATAGTGTTATAGTTTAGATTATGAAATAGAAAGAAAATAGTGGGAAAACTGAGGAAATGTGAATAAAATCTGTAGTTGATAAGTACCAGTGTTAATTTCTTAGTGAAATATGAACACACAGGAAGCCGAGTATACAGGACTCCTGTGCTACCTTTAGAACTGTTCTACAGATTATTTTAAATTAAAAGTTTAAAAAAGTTAATACCATTTGCCATTTATATAAATCAGATATTTTAAAATACTATGAAAGTAAAATTAAAAATAAACTGGAAGTGAAAATTTGTAAGATTATTCATAATCTGAATTTCAATTTTAAGCTTTTCAAAACAAATCTATTGTTCATCAGAACTCACTGTTTTCAATAAGTGCTATAGATCTGAACTCATAAAAACACACTTAACACCATTAACATACCCACTTCTGTTTATGCACTGGATAACCACACAAATATTTCAATTGTAAAAAAGATCTTCTGAAATTAAAAAGGTTTGACCAAAAAATTATTTTTGCCACCTAGTGGTGACTGAGATAAATATGACTACTTAACAACAAAAGAACTGAGGAACTGAAGATGCCTATACTTTTGACAAATAACACTTAACTGAGAAAAAAATGCTAATAAAGTGATAACATCCAATATTTGAGATCATGTAAATTAAACATATTCAAAAACAAAACATTCCAGTAAAATCATTTTAAAAGATTAATTTAAGAAAGAAGAGCAGCTTGCTGGCTACATGAGCAAGCAGGATATTTGAAGTTTATTAGAGGATGACGTCCATGTGTATTATCTCCATATTATACCATATCAAACACCACAATACCTCCAAGTCATTATCTTCATTATGGAGATGTCCTTGCAATATAATAATTGATTGGCAAAGGGAGGAAAATAAAAGGAGAGTATTCTTAAATGATGAGGAGAAAATAAAACAAACAAAACTACAGACAAGATTAGCCATTCCATTTTGTGCAGACTACTGAAAGAACAAAAATGAGAGGCATGTAGTGGTATAAATGGAATAAAGGGCCTGGGTTTTCCTCCTTGGCTTGCAGTATATATCCTAGAGCAGAAGACTTGCCTTTATAAACTCCTATATCCAGATCTATAAACTGACATGACAAAACAAACTTATCCCTTTAAATTCTAGTATTCTTCCAGGCAATCACAATAGAAGAAATATTTCCAAATCCTTAATAAAAAGTAATTTTGGTGCTATCATCAGGAAAGATAAGTAATAGCACTTAGAGTATTTCCTGGCATACAGTAAGTGCTTTATAAATATTAACTATTAGCAGACAGGAAAAGGTAAGAGAAAACAAAAGGAACCAAGACAAGAAAGAAGTGAAGGCAGTCTAGCATGCACCATTTTCTAATCCTAGTTTTGACACTATTACACACTTAATATCTTCCTCATAAATGTGAACCAAAAATACTCTGTCATCATTCTGTACGAGACACGTCTTCACTTAAAGAATTGTTATTTAGGGGAAATCAAATTTTAACCTTTTTATAAGAAGCAAGAAAAACTATCTCTTTACATTGATTTTTATTAAACAAATAAGGCTGGTAGTGGAACATTTTTATTTAATGCATAAACATGTAAGTCCCTTTATTAGAGAAACTGTATATATTGATGAATATGGTTAATGGTCACATCTATGGGTTAATTTTTTAAAAATCAGAACCAATAATTAGGATAGATTTGATGCTCTCTTCATTACATTGTGAAGTGTCTTGTGTAGTCATATTCTATTGTTGGAATGACAGCTTGTACAAATTTCAAGAAAATAAGAAGATACCTAAAAGTTTTTAGCTAAGGAAAATAAGATTTGTAAATAGTTCTATGTTTTAAGCCCATGTTGTAAGTATCCATTTTATTAAGCCATTAATCTCTCAAAAAAAAAGACAAAATCTTTATGAAAAAATTCAACTATGAAAATTTGTGTCTATTTAACATTAGGCTCTTTAAGACTACCTGACCACTCATTCTAATATTTGAATTTGAAATTTCTTAATGAGCAGGTGTTCATACAAGCATAATTACTTTGACATAAAAATAGAGACAAAGCTATCCATATTTAAATGAGTATAAAATATAGTCATTTACTAGACTCCTTTCCTGTTTATAAGTTTGCTAGAGTTGTCAGAAAATGAGGCAGAATAAAGACTATGAAAACACTTTAATGAGAAACTGGTATTTATATTACCTCAAAATATCTCTCCCAAAATTTACTAATTGCTGCTGTGGTGGTTTCTCCAGAAAGCAAAGATTAATTCTTTTTTCTTGTGGCAATAAGTTTCCATAGACTTAATGACTCACTTCTAACAATGGAAAGCAATAAATGTGAATTACATAGAGTAGAGAAACCTAGCAGATACTACCTTAACTAAGTACTACAGACTCAGTAGTACTAAATGCAATGAGGAAGACATAATGCAAAGAAAAAGACACATAACCTCTGTGATATGCTTCCCCAACATTCATAACCTCAGGCTACTTTTCTCATGAAAGCACTGAGAAAAATAATATGAAAACTCTTTATATTAAACTGATTTTAGGTTAGTATATGCATTTGCCAAAGACTCTGCTCTACTGGACTGTCTTTAATACAATTCTGAAACATTTTCTATGTTCATCTAGCATCCAGCATAGTGCTACTTATACATAACAGGACTTCAGGAGTAAATATGGTTTGGACTGGAAGTTTTTGGTTTGTTTCAATATCAAATCAGTTCAAAGTACTTCTTATAGGCACACACTTCATTAGCAATGCCTAGGTTATCTGTAGCTTCAAGACAGTGGTGACCCCTCAGTCTGAGTTTCCACATCTAATTTAACAGTAGCAGAAACCACCACCAAGTCAAGTATCAACCTAGCATCAAACGAATTCAAGCTATCTGGCATCTAAATCATTGATTTTGACTGCTTTGAATTAATCCATGCTATGAATACATGTACTTTAGGATCCAACAGTTTGCTTGGGCATTAACTTGAATTTATTACTTCTGTCAATCCAAGAAACCTGAGTGGAAAACTATAGTAAGATATAAGACAGGTGCTACTGTCTTGAGAAAAATGAACATGCTATATTTTAAGAATATCTAAAGTACTTCATGTAGTACATTACTCTTTAATTAACCTATTTGTTTAAGTTGTATTATTTGCTCCAGAGATCTCAGACTGATATAACCTAATTTTACTTTTACCGGATAGGAAAGTATATTTTTTGTTAACATGTTAAATTGGAAATATACGTAAGAAAAAGATACTCATGTTCTTATTCTAAATTAGTAGTTACCTCTGTTATAAGGCTGAGCTACTGCTACACATGGGGACATGTTCTAACCAACTAAGGAAAGCATAACTATCCAAATATAACACTTTCTAAATAAATTAAAGATGTCCACGAGGATTTTCAGATATGTGAAGTTAAAACAAGTTAAAAAGTACTATGTCATTAAGATTACACTAAATTTCTCAAAAAAAAAAAAAAAAAAAAATCCTAAGAGCCATTTTGTCACAATCATACACAAAGGGAAGGATACATATGAACTCCAAGTTCTCCCCCTCCTTCTGCAACAGTCTCAATGATTTTCTTCATCACCTCAGCATGCCTAGAAGAAAAAAAAAATTGTTAATATAGACTGATTAGATCCAAATAGAAAAGACACATTTTTCATTTGTAAAGAAAGCAACCTTATTACTGTCAGTGAATTAATTTTTAACATATAATAGTTATATTAAAAATTATCTCCCCTACCACTCCCCAATAACTATAAAATATTTATTAAAATAGTTAAATTATAAAATATCTCCCCATCACATCTGAAACACAAGATTGCCATGCAAACAGTTTTACTAGGGGAGGGGGCAATCTTAAAAAGCTAGGGTAGTCACAGCAGACACAATGGCATTAGTATTCTGATAATTGGGACAGATAAGGAAGGCGGAAAACCAGAGAAAGGGAAATCATGCTAGGAGATAAATGTGGAATGACAGCTGTTTGCTCTATGAAACAAAAACGAGCCATACCATGTAAATTTTTTTAAAAGCCACATGGTATCAGTTGGACAAAAAAGCAAAGAAGTATCTATAATCTTGTGATTTGGGCTATTTAGCTGAGAATAAGCCAAAACTGAGAGGGTTTAAGAAAAGCTAATTAGTCTGGGTTAAGAGGTTCTATTTGTTTCTCTGTCCTGTCGGGTACTCTAAAATTTATTGAATTCTATGTAAAAATAATTTTTTCACTTATAAGAAGAAAGGCATTTATTTATGTGAAGGTTTTGTCCTATCTACCCATCTTTTCATGGCCAACTGGTATCTCTCCTGTGCTATAGAAAAGAGCGACATCAAAATTAGTATCTAGGCACAGAAACCAAGAAAAAGACAATTTTAAAAGAAAGTCTTTTTAACATACCCTGGCTTAAATAATGCTGTTTCAGTTTTTGACCATATCCTTCATGACAGAGGCAGTCACTTAGAATATAAGAGTGAACGTATCAGCCCAGAAGGCACAATCTGAAGCAGCCCATAGAAAGGACCAAAATATTCTTGAAGTTTTATTTCATAAGGACTCAGATTTTTTGAAATATTTATATCTCATTCCATAATATAGTCATCTATTTTATTAAAATGTTTAACATAATTACCAGTTAAATTATTTTTCCAACTGAATAAAATTTACACCTCAGAAAGAGATATGCTTCAGTACAGCAAGCATTATCCTAAGATCTTAAACCATATCAACAAAATAACTCTCAAAACTGAAAACCTTTTCAATTAGATAATTAAAAACTAAAACTAACAACTCCTAAATTATTTTTCATAGTTAGCATGATTAAAGTTTCAGACATAAAACTGAAAAAATGAGCAAGGTCTTCCATCGGATTAAAGTTTGGGAGTAAAGGGGTTGCAGAATATGAGAGGAAAATATTAAAGGCTGTTTTTAACTAGAGTGAAGAAAAATAAGAAATATTTCATCTAACTGGTCAAGGGAATCTGAGTTTCACTGAAAAATATCATTACTAGTATGTTACCAGTATTTTCCAGTCAACTGTGAAAGCTACCTATTAGAAATAACCAGCCTAAAGAAATGAGCATGTAATAACTTCTTTTTTTAAGAAAAATTCTGAACAAATCATGTATACAGACTCAACTTCAGAGATTTGGCTCTGTGAAAAGACACTGATACAAAGAAAATCCCAACTTATAAAATGCACTTGACTTGCTTAGGCTGAAGAGCTCTCAACTGAAGAACATACATACAAACATCTCCCTTCACTGATCAATAAGAGAAAGCAAATAGTTCACATAGAAAAAGCACAAAGTTAACTCTGTAGCCTACATTCACAGAAAGATGTAGTCGTAACACAGTAAACCACATCTAAATGATGACTATTTCTGAGTCAAAAACAGGATCTTTCAAACTGTTCTGGAGCTAAAAAGTATAGTAAAATCACAAAGATCCCTCTATCCTATAATTAAGCACCCACAAAGAACAAAACAAATTCTTAATGTATTAAACTTACAATAAATTGGTGAGGTTTCCTTTCCCCCCCCTTTCATTTTTATTTAAGCACAAGAAGATTTCTAAGGAGGACAAGAGAGAATTTTGTTTGCTTATTAAGTAAAAATTTTTTCTGTTAGGGTTCCATGTTTACAGATTCTCAAGTAAGAAATCCATGAAATGAACAAACACACCAAAAAATATATTTATCTCTACATACACAGACCTGCATGGGTGAACTGAACACATGGGAGGTGGTGGGAGATGAGGGTGATTTTCAATGGTCACTGTTTTCTTCACATGATCTTGACTGATGTCTTCATACATGTGCTCAACTGTTAAAGGCTGCCGTTGCTGAAAGTATTAAAAATGCTTGGAAATTACTATCTTAGCCTAAATCTCAAGTTTTATAATATATTTAGTTCTCCATCTCACATCACTTGCAATTTAGAATTCTAGACTACTTAGCATAATTTCTGGGAAATTTTACAATTTATTAATATCAAAGGAGGGAGAGAGAAGGAGTCACAGCCAAGCTCTGTGACAGCTACCCCCAATGCAGAAAAAAGAGGGCAACCTTGTGGCTGTCAAAACATTTTATAACTTTGTAACTTGTGTTTTAGATTGATTGTGCTTTCTTGTTTCCCATGTATGGTCACAAGAATGACAGATTAAACAAGTTGATCTTATATCAATTATCCATTAGTTCAATTAAGTAGATGAGTTTTCTGTCTTAAGGGAAAAAATACATACATACAATAAGCCACTCTCTTTGTATGTGGCATGGTCATTCTATAAATGCCTATATATCCAACTAATGTAATCCCAAACAAAATTTAATGAAATATACCAAGTTAAATTTCCCTCACATTTTGAAGGCGTAAGCTTAGAGGTGAAGAAACATGTAACAGATTATTTCTGTTTAAGTTTTAGCATTATTGTTGTTACACTGAATAATTCACAGTTCATTCAAAATAAGAATCAAGTTCAACATTAACCATAAAGCTGTAAAACAAATGATTTCTAAAATTCAAAACACTGCAATAAATATCCATGAGGCTACTGAAGAATAAATTCAACATTTTAAAAGACTGATATTAAAATCGAATGCTCTTAATTTTTACCTCATCATAGCCAAATAACCATAATCGTGGAGTCTGGTAATATTTATCATAAGTGATGTAAAGGTCGTAAGTTCTGGTTTGTAAAATAGCATCTTCACTGCCAGCATCAGTTTTGGCTTTACAAGCTTCTACTATTTTCCTTGTATCTAGGGTAGCCTGGCACATAATCAAAGAGAAAAATTTACAACCATTAAATCAGTATGAATGTGACATTTTAGAAAACCTATTTTTTCCATTCTATATTTTGTTTTCTTATGAGTAAATGAACTTGGAACTCAAAGCTAAATTTTATATGCTATAAATGAACAAATTAGAATTTCTTTGAAAGATCAATATATTATTAAGAACATGAATTCCCAAGTTCATTCATTAAAAATTAAAGAAAACTCAATTTACTAACCTCATCTGTTTCCAACAATCCACTCTCTTCATATTCTGTTATAAAAAGCAACAAAAGATTAATCAAGTTCAAGAAAATTCCCTAAACCAATTTATATATTACTTCATAACATCATTCAAAAACTGGGGTTTTGCCTTTGTTTTTAACTGAAGATACTGAATAGATGTAAGTGAGCTAATTTTATACTTCCAAAGGCAAAAGCCCAGAGAAAGTCAGCATATTTAAGGCTTGACATAATAATACTGCAGAGTCCTCAGTGGCTCCACAGTGTATACAAGGCTACTTCTATAACTGCATAAACATGTTCATTAAAGTCATCGGTGACCTCCTCTTTGCTGAATCCAGTGGTGAATTCCCAGTTTTCATCTTAATTGACCTGTCAGGAATATCTGGCATGATTTAGTCCCTTCTCCTTGGAACACTTTCTTTCCTTGGTTTTTAAAATATTTTCCTGGGTTTTCTCCCACATCACTAACTGCTGCTTCAGTATCTTCTATGCTGGTTCCTCTTCATCGCCTCTACTTTAAAAAGAACCATAAAACCAAATGCTGCAGTAACCAAGCGCTCAGTTTCTGGACCGTGTCTCTCCTCTATCCTCACTTATTTCAGTAACAATTTCATCCAGACTCAATAACTTTAAATATTGATGACTTTAAAAAATTTATTCCCTGCCTGCAGATTTGGATATTTAATTGTTTATGTCTCCACTGGATAACTAATTAACAGTACAAATATCACAGTCTAAAACTGAGTTCCTGACTCCCTCTCCAAAGCTCATCACTCTTTCAATTTTTCCATTTCTCAGTTAATGGTATCTTTCTAAAAGCTCAGGTCAAAAACCTTGGAGTCACCCTTGACTACTCTGCCTGTCACCTATGACATTTAATCTAGCAGCAAATCTCTTTGGCTCAACTCTCAAAATATTCCAGAATTTTACTGTTTCTCATCACTACCAACGTTACAACGCCAGCCCAAGCCACCATTATTTCTTGCCCAGATTATCGAAACAGCCTCCTGTTGTCCCTTTCCCCTTCAGTCTATTCTCACCACTGTACAGTGATTCTGCTGAAATGTTAAATCATGTTGCTCCTCTACTTGGGGGAAAAAAACCCCCTCCAATGGCTTGTCTCACTCTGAGTTATGTCAAGGCCTTATAGAATCTGGTCCCTGGTTACCTCTCTGACTCTACCCTTTACTATGCTCTCTTCTCTCCTCTCTGGACTAAATATTGTAAGGTGTGTATTTTACATAAGCCACACATGTTCCCACCTCAGGACCTTTGCACCCTTCCCTTAGATACCTAAATAGTTTTATTCACTTCCTTCCGGGCTTTATTCAAATGGTGTGTACTTTCAATTAGGTTTTTCTTGACCAAATTATTTGAAAATTGCAACACTCATTCTGACTCAAGATTCTCTATCCCCTTTCTTCCTTTATTTTTTCCTTAATACTTATAACTATCTAATACAGTATATATTTTGCTTATCTATTTTTGTCTCCACTGATTAGAATATAAATTCCATGAGATCATGTCTACTGCTTTATCTCCAACACCAAGGACAATACCTGATAAATACTGTACTGCCCAATAAGAATTTGTTCAATAAGTGAAAACTACCTTTATATTAGATACCATCAATACTACTGTTGAGCAACATTACATATTTAGAAATTCGTTAACTTTATCTAGGGGAAATATAATAAACATACTAAATGGGTATCGGATATTTAAGGCAATCCCACAGCTTGTATTTTGAAAACAGTTCTTTACTCGAAGGGTTCTATACCATCCCACCATTCCAACTTGGTCAACTGTGCTATTCAGAGACAGATGAAATTCAGTAACAGTATTTGTGCAAGAAGGTGATGAGTTCAGTTCCTGACAACTTTGAGACATCCTGGTAGAAATGAAACTGAACAAATAAATCTGAAGTTGAGAATATCTGGGCTGGAGGATTCGATATGAAAGTCCCTAGCATACAGATGGTATGTGAGATTGCTGTGATCAATTTTGGTTACAAGTAACTCATTCAGATTTTCTTAAGGAATAGCAGTTTGCCATGAAAATAAGGACAAGAATCTCACTAAAATTTAGGAACCGATATAGCTAGGTTTCATGGGGAATTGAAAGTAATTTTGAAAACAGAAAGGTACTTTTGGTCCAGCAAGCATCACTTGCCATTATGGTGCTTCAACTCTACTTGGTAGCATCTTCTACTTCTGTATGCTACAAAAAATAATCTATCTCACCCAAAGTATATGCATTTTTGGGATTCAGTTGCCTTACAGCCTTAATGCCTGCCCTTTTTTCATATTCCTTTCCTTTTACCAACTTCTTACATTTGTATTTACATATATAAATATATTTAAACTCTCGCAAAGTATCGGATGTAATTTATACACTCTCTTTCCTGTTGCACAAATTTTCATGCCAGACTACAGAATGCCATTACAGAAGCTGCAAGAATAGATAAAATATGGGAGTATAGAGAGTAAGGAGAGAAAAAAAAGAAACCCCATGAAACAGTAACATTTACTAGCTGAGCAAAAGAAAAAGAATCACAGAAGATGACTAGAAGAAAGAGAGAGGAAGAAAACCCAGTGTTATAGAAACCAAGGAAGATATGGTTAACAGAATCAAACAATGCAGAAAAGCTAAGTGTAATAAAGATAAACTGGATTTACCAAAGAGGTCACCCTGGTGATAGCAATTTTTTCACCTACTTTTAAATACCTGAGGTTTCATATGTATTGAAAAAGATTATCGTGCTCATGAAATATAGAGCTTTGAATAATCATGTGCTCACAGACCCATACTGCTCTGTTCTAGTGGGTTTCTATCTCTTGTAACAATGATTCACTAATGCAGTTATTCTCAACTGACAACTCTGGAGTAGGTCTTTTCAGAATCTTGGGAAACTGAGGGGATTCTGTGTAGTTCAAAAGGCTCCATTAAAACTCAGTATCTTCAGGTTTTAATAGAAAGATGCTATCAAAGAGGAAAAAGGAAATACAAAATGCATAAGCAAACTTCGTTCTGCTCTGAAATAATTAGGCTAGGAATTAATATCTTGCAGCTGTACCCATTATTAAATATTTATGACTAATTGTTATCCCAATAAAAATGATGTTGTCCAAGACTATGTTCTGAGTAAAACAGAAGAGTCCAAGATCAAGATAGGTTTTATGCTAATGAAATTTATAAACACATATAAAATACACCCCAGGCTGCTAAATGCTAAATTTACAACTCAATAAAGAATTCTTAATCCACATAAATTACAAATATTCTAAAATCAATATTCCAGTGGAATTGAAGCAAATCAGAACAGGAATACCTTCCATATCGGCAGCTTCTCCTTCATCTTCCTCTTCTTCCTCTTCACATAGTGCTGAGCAATCTTGAAGTTTTATACTGTCCTTTGAAATTAATTATATTTAAAATCACTTAAATATATTCATTATTTCAAACACTGAACACCTACGTACTAGCATAGTGGTAACCACTGTGAAAATGAGAATGGCAAGGCAGTTCTTATCCACAAGAAACAAACTCCAGTGGAAATAATGAATTCACGTTCCAATCATTAAAAGTAATGTGCTAAGTGCTGTGACTGAAAAATAACAAAGGTTATTATGGGAGCAGTAAGAGTCATCTAAGCTAATTATTTAAAAATAATTTCCTGTTGCACTTCTAATAAAACAGCATTTTTAGTTAATCAGTTCATTAGTATTAGAAAATCAGTTCAAAATTATATTAACTTGTGCACTTATAATTTAAGGGGAAAAGTGTACATATTTATAAATCAAATATATTATAAGCTAAAATGTAAATCAAGCACTATGATATTCTAATTTGTTAACAGTATCCTAGCTGAATTAGGCAAGTTATCAGACTTTACAGTTATTAAAATGCACAAGATTTCAGTTCAATTTCTTAACTATATGAGCTCTAGAGTGAAAAAACCAGTACTACCAATGAGAGGTCTAACATATGGTTATCATTTTCACAAAATTAATATTCTGAAAATCTGAAGTAAGTGGATAAATTGAACATCTAGTTTTACCTAGCTTACATTTTACTTAGGGGTGGTTTTATTTACTACTAGAAACTTAAGTCATATGTTTAAAACTTAAATCATTCTTACACCCAAAATTGAAATCGCAAGACTGTCTGAGTGTTTGAGTAATTATTAGATGAGCTAATATCTAAATCACAAGACTGTCTGAGTGTTTGAGTAATTTTTTTAGATGAGCCAATATTTACCAAATTAATCATTAAGAAAAAATTTAAAACTGGTGATATTTATACTTGATAAAGTAAAATACAATAGAAATTGACAACCAAAATTAATACTTGCGTTTGGATGGCAAGAATTCTAAGCACTAAGTTATAAAAATTATTATTATTATTTTTTTAGACAGAGTCTCACTCCATCACCCAGGCTGGAGTGCAGTGACATGATCTCAGCTCACTGTAACCTCAGACTACCAGTTCAAGCAATTCTCCTGCCTCAGCCACCTGAATAGCTGGGATTACAGGTGCACACCACCACCCCTGGCTAATTTTTGTATTTTTAGTAGAGACAGAGTTTCACCATGTTGGTCAGGCTGGTCTCGAACTCCTGACCTCATGATCCCACTGCCTTGGCCTCCCAAAGTGCTGGAATTACAGGCGTGAGCCACCATGCCCGGCCAATAAAAATTATTAAAGGAATTACCACAAGCCTGTCCGAGAAAAACACTGCTATCTGCTATCTATACTACTCTGCCATTTATCATTCCCAAAGTCTGAAGCATATATAGTAATGGCCAGAGTAAACAAGATCTTCGAAACAGCAAAGCAATTTGTGTGATTTCTCCTTAAGTCATTCAAATACTTCAAAAAGTCAAATTTCAAAATGATGAACTCTCAGGCCAAAGAACTGAATCTTAAAGCATAAAATTATACATGAAAAAAAAAAAACTGTTTTAGTTTCTATCACTGTTATGTGCCAGTTACAAATCCTGAAAAATCCAAATGACAAAAACACACAAAGAACATTTTTAGTAACTGTTGTAGCAAATGTGTCGTAAGATTAGGAACACAATTATTCCATCCAAATAGTCTATCCTCTAAGAGGACTTGACTGTTAAAAAAATAATTAATACAAGGGTGAAAAGATTTTACATTATTTTTCCTATCATTTCAAACAACTACAGGTATACAAAAACACGAAGACAACTGCAATTGATCTCTCTGAGAAATGAAAAGCTAATACAATACCTACAACAGCCTAAAATGACTCAAAATTTCCATGCAGAAAAACTCTACCCAATTATGTTTTACCCCCATAAGTGATGCAATAAAACTTAACTGATTAAGCTTCTATTCATTCAAAATGCCATAAATTTGAATGATGCAAGCTAAAGTCTGCTTTCAAATTTTCAAAGACAAATAAAACCCAAATTATCAGCAGTTGAAGAAAATACAGAGAATGATTAAATTGCTTATAGGACTATTTAAGCTACAAAATTTAAATGTTAATATATTATTAGCATCTACCAGTGAGCAAGCAGATAATCCCCCCATCAATATTCTCCACTAATATGACATTTGGTAATAAATTTATTTTAAAACAAAAAAGTCATCTCTTTTAAACTAGCCTAGAAGTTGCTTCAGTCAGTGAAAATTAGTAGCTAGTACAAGTTACAGTCTAAAAGGTGTTTTACTTAACCACGCTACAAATTAAGGAAAATAAGAGATGCATAAGGCAGCAGTAGTGTTTTGGTGTGCTGAGAGAGAAAAATGAGTGGGGAAGAAAACAGATGAAATTTAAAAGAGTTTGACACTAAAAAACCAGGGTTTTTATAAGATAGGAATGATTATATGTATGTGTGTATAAACATATATATAGATAGACAGGCAAGTAACTAGTCATTAAATTTAAAAATATAATTAATTAATCAGTACCTTGTTTTCCAGTGTGATCTCTTTAACTGCTTCGGTTATTCCTGTAATACCTATGTAAAATTTGGCAGAAAAGAATAAAATTAAACTGCAAACACCCTATTTACTTATTCAAGCAATATAAAAATGCTGAAAATTCTCAGTTTCTCTGAAATAAGGAGGCAAATAATAGTATCTCTACAAATGAACTCTAATAAAAATAGTCACAATGACACCTCCTCAAAATGTGAAAAATATATTAACTTAATATTTTACCATGAATTATCCTGTCATTCTTCACTATTCCTTATTTACTTTCCTGGTTTGACTCTCTATCACAACATTTTCTAAGAAAGAGAACAGTTTGGCCAGGTGCGGTGGATCATGCCTGTAATCCCAACACTTTGGGATGACAAGGGGGGTGGATCATCTGAGGTCAGGAGTTTGAGACAAGCCTAGACAACACGGTGAAACTCTGTCTCTACTAAAAATACAAAAGTCAGCCAGGCATGATGACGTGCACCTGCAGTCCCAGTTACTTGGGAGGCTGAGGCAGAAGAATCGCTTGAACCCAGGAGGTGGAGGTTGCAGTTAGCCGAGATCACACCATTGTACTCCAACCTGGGCAGAAGAGCGAAACTCCGTCTCAGGGAAAAAAAAAACAAAAACAAAAAACAGAGAGAGAGAACAGTTTAAGAAACTACAGGATGCACATGTACATTTTAATTAAACTTGCATCAAAATTTTCTCAAAAAGCTATTAGTTATCTTAATATAAGTTGATTATCCCTTATCTAAAATGCTTGGGACCAGAAGCATTTCTGATTTTATTTAGATTTTGGAATATCTGCATAAATACTTACTGGTCAAGTACCCCTAATATAAAAATTCAAAATGCTCATTAGAACATTTTATTTGAGCACCATACCAGTGCTCAAAATATTTTGGATTTTGGAACATTTCACTGGATTTTTGGATTAGGGATGCTCAATCTGTTTGTCATATGCTTCAGAAATGTAGGATACCCAAAGGTAGTAATATCATATCACATTTATATGGGGCTTTCTACTAAGTGTTTCCTCATCTTATGTAATCATTACAAGCACTATCTATGAGGATGTTACAGTAATGATGTCTTCCTATGAAGAAATGAAGTCACTGGAGAGATGACTTGCTTGAGTTATACCCAGTTAAATGATGGAACTGGGATTAAAATTCATACAAGCTAACTTTTGGTTCAATTCTGCTGTACTCCACTGGGCAAATACCTCAAAACTTACTTGTCTCAGAGTATTAAGCAGGTGGCAGCACCACCAGTCAGCTAGATAACATTTCTACAGCAAAGTACCTGTTAATGTTAACAAAACAGTTTAACAAGGATAAGAAATACAGTAAGACATTAGTATCTAAAGTCACTAAAGAAAAAACCTAAGTACAGAATATGCTTAGCTCCTTTGTTAATCTTCTAAAATTTTGAGATGTCTGTTCAACGTGCCTAAACAAAAGGATAAATAGCTCACTTTCACAAATAAAAGAGGTCAAAATCCATAGGTCTAGCACAAAGCTTTTACTTCATAGTTTTTCTAGAAATTACTATATAATAGGTATAATTATTTCATAACAGTAAAACCCAAATTTCAACATATTGAATTGACACTACAAAATGATTGACTCCTGAACATAAAAACAAAGAAAATCAACCTCTTTAACTTGTCAAAATATAATAATGTAGCAGTATGCCATTAAAAGACTTCTAAAAGTAGGATACAGTTGACAAAGAAAAAGCAAGTTCAAATGACTCTAATGATGGTGATACTCTCAAGGGTTATGATGATTAATTTTATGTTAACTTGGCTAGGTTGTGGCACCCAGATGTTTGGTCATATACCAGTCTAGATGTTGCTGTGAAGGTATTTTTTTTAGATGTGATGAACATTTAAATAGTAGACTGGATAAAGCAGATTAACCTCCACAAGATAGGGGACTATCATCCAATTAGTTGAAGGCCTTATAAGAAAAAGACTGAGGTCCTCCAGAAGAACGAATTTAGCCTCCAGAATGCCTTGGGACTAAAGCTGCAATATCAACACTCTCTGAATCTCCAGTCTGCAAGTATGCCCTGCAGAATTCAGACATGCCAACCCACATAATCACATGAGCCAATTCCTTTAAAAAAAAAAAATCTATCTACCTATATCTGTACTTCTATCTATGCAATAGTCCTCACTTATCTGTGGGGGATACATTCCAAAACCCCCAGAGGATGTCTGAAACCACAGATATTAACCTTACCTATGCTGTACATAACGGTCGACCTGATAACTGAGTTGGCTATTAAGTGACTAATGGCTGGGAAGCATATACAGCATGGATATACTACACAATGGGATGATTCATGTCTTGGGCAGAACAGAGGAGGATGGCAGGAGATTTTATCGTGCTACTCCCAACGGTGGGGGCACAAATTAAAGCTGATGAAGTATTTATTTCTGGAATTTTGCACTACTATTTTTTGACCATGGTTGATTACAAGTAACTAAAACCACAGAAAGCAAAACCAAGGATAAAAAGGGACTACTCTGTACACATCCTATGGGTTCTGTTTCTCTGGACAACCATGACTAATACATGAGCTAATAGGAGAAAAAGCCCAGGAAAAGCAAGGGAAACAGGTGAATAAGGAACTAGTACCTGGCCTCATAAGTCATTAATTTGACATCAGAAAACAATGCACAATTAATGGTTCTAGTCAGTCAACAGAGAATTTACTAATCATGTGTTGCCAACATCTTCCAGGCATGGAAAAACCAAAACAGAATAGTTAAAAGACTTTGAAAAGATTAGGAGGGAAGAAAAAAGGCTAACAGCACTACTCAGTAGGGGGAAAAGAAGAGTACTTTTTGAAATTATTTTTAAAGGTTTTTCGATCTGTTATTTCCTCTAGGCTTTGATATAACACTCAACTCACGACTAAGCCAATAAATTTCAGATCAAGGAGCCAAAGTCCTGAATCTTTGCCTATTATCTCCATAAGGTAAGAAGTGGCAGCATCCTTTATTTGGAGTAGAGGAGAAACTGACCTAAGAAGGAATTTTTACCTGGGGAGATACTTAGCCCTCTGTCTACCGCAGTGAGTCTCATCTAACGGCAGCAATCTTTATCCTATCCAGCATTTAGCAATGTCTGGAGGCATTTTTGGTTATTAAAACTGGGCTATGCTACTGGTATCTAGTGGGTAGAAGCCAGAGATACTGCTAAGCATTCTACAATGCACAAGAAATAATTATCCATTCCAAAAAACAGTGCCAAGCTTGAGAAACCCTGTTCTATTACTACTACTAAGGATATACCTCCTAATCTGTAGAACTCAAAGGGAGAAAAACTTGTTTTTAGCATCATGGACTTAAACTTAGAGCGCATTTTCTTCATCAAAACTAAGTCATAAATGGTAGTTAGCTTCAGCAGCACATGATAATATGCATTTACACAGTTACATAAATACAGTGGCAAATAGTGTTCAGCAGCACATGATAACATGCATTTACACAATTAAATAAATATAGTGGCAAAACAGTATTTCAGGACTTGGAATTTAAAAAGTATATTCACGGTTCCAAATACCTTAAGGAAGCATACACTTATAAAAGCCTTGCAGTCAACTCATTTAACAAATATTAACCAAACAATTTCTACATCATACACTGTGATAGATACTGAGAATTCAATAGTGAATCTCTACCTTCATGGAGCTTACAGTACTGAAAATTTCTTTTAGTTATCATTTAACAAATAATTATTAAATATTTAATAGATATCAGTTCTCTGGGTAAAATAAATATGAATACAGTATAGTTACTCTCATAGAGGAGCTCATAATCCAGCAATGGAATGACAATGACATGTAAGTAAGAGACTGTAAAGCCAAGTAGTATGCACATTCTGAATTTGTGACATACTTCCCCCCTCCTTTATTTAGAAAGAAAATAATATTATTTCCAAATTGCAATGGAAGTAGCAGGTGTTATAGAAGTTTGGCACAATCTGGTTGGGCACAGTGGCTCGCACTTATAATCCCAGTACTTTGGGAAGTCAAGGAGGGCAGATCACAAGGTCAAGAGATCGAGACCATCCTAGCCAACATGGTGAAACCCAGGTCTCTACTAAAAACACAAAAATTAGCTGGGTGTAGTGGAGCGTGCCTGTAGTCCCAGCTACTCGGGAGGCTGAGGCAAGAGAATCACTTGAACCCGGGAGGCGGAGGCTGCAGTGAGTTGAAATCATGCCACTGCACTCCAGCCTGGCAACAGAGTAAAACTATCTCAAAAAAGATAAAAGAAATTCGGCATACTCTAAAGGCTTCTTTTTATAAATTTGTCCTCCTGCTTTTTTCATGTAAGTCTACTGGGACAAAACTATGCCTTATGTATCCTCTTTTTTAAATCAAGGCTATTATAAAAGATTGTGAAAAAGTTTAATTTAAACTAAATATATGTCATTCTATTCTCCTCTTACCTGTGTTGTGATATGTATCTACCCATCCACCATCACCATCATCTTCTTCAATGATAGCTTCCAATTCATCTGAATATTCCATCTGTTTGCACCGCTTATAGCATGGCACTATAAAAAAAATATGGTAAATACAGTTACTAGCACATAACCTGCTAACCATAAATCCATTAGAAAGAAGAGCTTATTCCATAAAATTGGGTGTTTATACCACCAAAATACTAACTGAATATTATGTTTCACTTTTAAAGGTGATTAAGAGTTACATTCAGCCCAACAGACACATTATTATTTGGCTACATTTACCTTTTCCTAAATTGCTTTGTCAGAAGACAAGCAGAAATGCTCTATTGGGAAGGTTCTATGCATTCCTTTACTATGATGGTCTGTGAAGAACAGCAGGCTGATGTCAGAGATATTACTACTGTTTAATTTCGGTCTAATGAATGATAATACCTTACTTTAATGGCTTTACTCTCAGAAGATGGAGCTACCTACCGGCTGTCATACTCAGTGGTGGTAAAGGTGACCTCTTGTTTTCAAGGGTAAAGTAACTTTCAATATAAATTTTGTAATTCATATTTAAGTCCCAGTTATTCAAAATGGATAAAACAGTTTAAAATTCACCAACCTTCTGATTTTTACTTCTTTATATCACACTGGTAAGTTTTCATACAGCAAATGTATTAACAGGTATTATTATTCATAAGCCTAAAATTGGATAATTATATGGTAAAAACATTATGGTATGGGGTCAAAAAACTGCTTTTTAATCTCTTGATTTTTTTTTTTTAAACAAGAGTATAAATTATCACACTTAGTAAAAAAAAATATATATGCTATAGAAAAAAAAAAGCTGCTGTTTTGCACATATTATTTTCCCTTTCTTATAATGAGTAAATTGGAATAGAAATCAATGTTTTGTCATTAGTTAGGGACCACAACCTTTTGATACTGTTTTAAAATTTAACTTCATAAATAAAACACTACCTGTTTTGGCCAGGCATGGTGGCTCATGCCTGTAATCCCAGCACTTTGCGAGGCTGAGGCAGGTGGATCACCTGAGGTCAGGACTTCAAGACCAGCCTGACCAACATGGAGAAACCTCCTGTCTACTAGAAATATAAAAATTAGCCAGGTATGGTGGCAGGCACCTGTAATTCCAACTACTCCGGTGGCTGAGGTGGGAAATCGCTTGAACCCGGGAGGCAGAGGTTGCAGTGAGCCAAGATTGCACCATGCACTCCAGCCTGGGCAACAGAGTGAGACTCTGCCTCAAAAAAACATAAACAACAACAAAAAAAACACAAACCACTACCTGTTTCAAAATATTTTTGTGTCCTTCAATGACACAAAGGAAAATAACATCTTTAGCTCTGTGCTTTTAGATGTCACAGGTAGTATGAGTTACATTTTCCACAAAAAATTTAAGTCTAAAGAAGATTAAAATCAAACACCTAAAAAGATTATTATGAAGCTTAACTTCAAAAAAGTCCACTTAGAAGTCTAACTTTTTCCTTAGGGACCTCTTCCTTTGTATATTGACAACTACATGTTTTTAGCAAAAAGAAATAACAGAAAGAGAAGATAAAACTAAGGAAAAAAATTTCAAGCAATAGAAAAAAACAGAGCTTCATTTTAATATAGTTCTATGCAAAATGTACTATTACATATGACATAATTCTTACCATTTTTGGTTACCAAAAATTGTTTGCCTGTTGGTAGGTATGCCTTCACTTTCAATTCTTCCCCTGTAGCCCTTTAAAAACAGTGAAAAGCACCAAAATACAAAACATATTTTAATAGGCAAATACAGGGCAGAAAGGATCGCATATAAACCTCAAAATGACATAATCCATACCTCTCAGAAAACTAGTTTAAAACTGATTTGGGAAGGATGCATTTAAGTAATATATGTCAGGGCATGGAAAAAAATACAACAATAATATAAGTGAAATATACTAAGAGATGCAGACAGACCCAAGAGAATTTGGATTAAACACTAAACAAAAAAAGGTAGAATAATATAGAACTATTAAGCAACTATTATGTTTGCCTCTAAACAACATCAAAATATCCTGCTTCTCAGTGAGCTGTATCATCTCTCACATTGTATAATCTCTCACATTTTTAATCCTAAAGTACTGCTGCTCATCTTGAGAACAAGAACAGGCAGGAAAAAAAACTGCATGACATTACATAACAATGTAGGTGGCTGGCAAAAATCCCTGTTCCTATTGCTGTATTAAAATCAGAACTAAGAGACAAAAGATACTTTGAATCATAAAATGACAATATTAAGAATAATTATTGAAAACAAAAAACTCTTTTATTACTTATTAAGTATGAAACTTAAGTCTCCAACAACTAATTTTCAATTCTTCATAACTCTAAGCAGTAGAAAACATAAATATCCCATCTTATAGGTAAGCAAGCTAAAGATTAAAGAGATCAAGTTGCCTATGATCACAAAACCAGGTGGGAGAGCAAGGATCAAAGCTAAGTGACTTCAGGGCTCCTATTCTTAAACACTATTCCCTCTATGGGTCAGAGCCAACTATCTATAATATTTCTGAGCTGCTTTGGCACCTCTTATTAAGAATTTGTGGGTCATCTGAAAATGGTGAGAGGTGGAATGGTATGTGGTGTCTGTCACAAACATATGGGCATACATTCGGAGTTCTGCTGCCTTTTCGAGCTTCAGTCTAAAGTTCAAACCATAGATCTGAGCACAAGGCAAAATCAGGAAATGCCCAAATATTATTTGACAGCCTTCTAGGCTTCTTTTAACTAGTCCCAAGTCTCATATTCAACAATGTCATGGCAACGCCCAAAGTTCCGAGGAAAGAGTTAAAATAGGGTCATGATAACACTTCTAAACATGAAGGTATAAGCATGGAAATAAACTGTCTCTAGCATTGATTTAAAATAAATTTTTCCTTTGGCCCAGGAATTTAGCCAAAAATGTGGACACTGAGTTCTAAGTTATAATAAAATTATTTAAATCATAATTCATAAAATGGAATAAAACTACTAGTATCTGCTAAAAAAAGATTCAATCCATATACACAAGCCCCTACAACAATGCTATAAATCAAATGCTTAAACTGCTTAAACAATTAAGAGCTGGTAGAACAAAGAAATCTCAGTGAAGAAAATGCATATCGTATTGGAAAAAAAAATCCTAAATCAGTTATTTTCACAAAATGAATACTACTGTAAACCTCATGTCCCTATTGACTTGAAATACATATAAATTATAGACCAGAACCTAGCTAAATATAGTTTTAACAGAAAATTTGGAATACAGAAAAAAAAAAAACAAACAAACACCCTTATTAAATCAGAGAACTTCTATGACATGAATTCAATTTTAAATATGGAACAAAAAACACATGAAAAAAAGAAAAATATATAAAAACAAACTTCAAACTCTAGTCTTTTTGATAAATAAATAATGCCTTACAAAATAAAGAATAATTGATAAAAGCAGTGACAACTGTTTCAGCTACATGGTAAATATAAAAATGAAGGAGAACATCAAGCTACAGATGAGAGTTTCAACACTGTTTTTAAAAAAAGTTTCATTATTTAAGCTCTTTCGATATTAAGAAAAATATTATCAATTGGAACCTTGTTATTTATAGAACTCATATCCCCAGTCAAAACTATAACTTTCAACTATAATTGAAAAAAATATCATTAAGAAAAAAAAAAGATGTAACAAGTTAAAGCACCTATATCCAAACAAGGTGATAATTCCAAACCATTCTAGTTTAAATAAAACTTTTGCCAATACTGGGATCATTTTTTCAGCTACCAACAGGGAGTCATTATCATTAAGTTTGAAAGTAATAAAGCACTGTTATTATTCAGAATATTTTAAAATACACACTGTGAAAACCACTAAATTGCTTAAAGTACTTTAGTAATTAAAATAAAAGCTATTGAAAAAAATAAAAACTTAAAGCCTCTTAAAAGCATTTATAGGTAAGGCCTTAATTGGTATCATAAACCTTTCTTTTAGCTTTAGCTAGTTTCCTAAAGATGGAGCACACTTTAGAACCTTAACAAAAAATGTTTATGTCTTATAAAAAAAATAAAACTGCAAAATTTCTGCACTTATTAATGCCATAAAAATGTTCAATAAACTGTTAATTTGAAAAAAAACCTGATAAAATCTTAAACTATTGAACATTTATTATTCAAAGAACCAGAAGATCAGACCTAGTCACTATAAAGAAAATAAATATTAGTAAAGGAAGTAAATGCATTTTTCTCAAATAAGTCCATCTATTGAGCTAACAAAGCAAAGTAAAATAGGTATAACACCCACTTGTTCTTTCTTTACTTTACTTTGTATATCACTGGGGGCACTGTTCAACAGAAAAATCTGCTGGGAGGGTTAAACTGGTCATTCTTTTTTCATCCATTAACCTATTTTGCAAATTGCTGTAATTCCAAAGCCATGGCTTTTACTAATTTTCTATTCTTTACTCAGTATTACTTACCATTGCCATGTTGGACAGTGGTGGACTAAGTGATCTCCAGCTGCCACAAACTTTTTAGGATTTAGAAGGAATATGAAAAAAAGGAAAAAGAAAAATCAAACATCACTTAATGTGCAGGGTGGCAAAATACCAAACTGATGGCCCTAGGTAACATATAAATCCAGTAAGCAATTAAAATATTAACAGCACCAAAGCTGCTCTACCAGCCTCAAGATTTGTTTTTGATTATGACCAACTGCAAAGTTTTCTAATGTCCATAAAAATTCAGTTTTTATCATTGGATTAAGTAATGCTAAAAGCAGTATCATGAAATTGATACAGGTAAGGCTATCAGATTTAAATTGTCAAAATCCATTTTAAGGACACAAAAAAGTGGACACATTCTTGCCAATGATTGAAAATTCAATAAAAATCTGAAAAAAATTACTAAAATAGATACAAGTCTGTAATATAAGCCTACTTTATTATACCACAGGGCACATATCTTCCTCTTCCTCTTTTATTTTTAAAACTTAAAGTAATATTGGAAGCTTTTTTGCACTCCTAAAGAGAAATGTAGTGTCAAACAATGGGAAAAAGTTAAAAGCTTTTTGGCCTCACTCTGAAAACACCTACAAAATTAACAAATTGAATCATCTAACAAATCTTAGACTTTCAAAGCAGGCTGAATATTGTACACCTTTTTGTTTCTCTTCAAAAATAAAAATCAGACTCGGAGATATACTTTAACCGTTTAAGAATTATCAGTTTAAATGAACATGTGCTGATCTTTCTGACGAACAGAAATCCTGCTTATTTCACAGAGCAGAAAATCTAAGTCTGTTAAGCGTAACTGCAATGTCCCAACTCAAGCAGGATAAACATATACTTGCCAAATTACTTCTATTTCGCAACATCTCTAACTTAAAATCTTGTATTGTTCATGGGTTTATTACACAACAAAAAATTACAAAGTATTTAATCTCTAATACCTTTCTGAGAAAGTATGTCTATATAAAACACTCTATTTTGAGAATTCTATCAAATAAGAATTCTAAGAATAACCTCTTTTAAGATGAAACATCAACAACATACAAGATAGCAACTGAATTCCTAAAGAAACTTTATGTTTCTGTTCTTTTACTTCAAATAACCTTATTATTTAAACTGCTTAAGTAAAGACAAAAACCAAAATAAAACATTAGTCTCTTCCCCAAGTTTTAAGCACTTTGAGGTCATTGCAACCAGATGCTACATTTAGCTCTGTGGTTATCAGGAACTAATTTATTACCATTAAAATAATTTAAGAAAATGCAAGCAAAATAAATAATTAAGAATATTCTTTCATTGTATTGCCTTGAGGTAACAAGACTAATATTTTACCTCAAAGTTCCTATAGCAATTTCTACTTAAAAAATAACAAGAACACTAGCAGGCAAGCAAAACTTAAAAAAAAAAAAAAAAAGACTTGCACTGATAATGAATACATACATGTATACATTTGCCCTCATTAGCAATGACCATCATTACTTGCTTCATATGTTCAAATGAAATAGGACTCAAATTTCTAAATGATCAATATTGCTTGCAGTAGCTTTCTCTTAGAGACTAAAAATGTTCTCTTGTGATCTTTATTATCAGTATATAGTACTGTCTAACTCCAACAAGACAGAATCAATATTTACATCTTGGTGAGCAATGCCATTCCTCAAGCTAACCTCAATTAATAGTATTCTACTTAATCAACTCATACACACATTCAACATTAATTTTGTTTTGACAATACAGTATGAGATACTAGCTGCCTCTCTTTTTAAGCACAATATTGCCATACCTCTGAATGAAAACAAAAAGATAGCTGACGCCTGGCAGAAACCCAGAAACAGTAAGAGGAAATGAACATATCAACTCAGTATATAATATTTACACAAAGCAAATGATGCCTTCCCATCTCCTCTTCCAGGCTCATTCTACTCTAACTTAATCCTGTAATTGTGCTCTATCCCAACCCAGTATTATGTGCTAGGCACCCAGCTGGGCTAATTTGGCCTTGAATTTTTTTAGAGAGAGGAAAATTCATAAATTAACTGATGTTGCAATTAAGTGTAACGGTTATTTATTCTAGGATGAATTTCTGTTTGAAACTGCTTAATTCTATCCAATGACCACAGGCTTGCATCTCTAACTGCAACCATCTATTCAACAATTAGTCATCTTTACACAGAGGAGATAAAAACCAAAGAGTGCAAGAAGAACAGCATACTTTCATCTCTGGTCTTGATTTCAGACACTTAAAAAGCCATGTTCAAATTACACCTGCTTGGCAAGAATGTTAATGATATCCTTAAAATCAAAACCTAGTTTTATTTGGCATTCAAGGTAATGAAACCTAAGATAGAATAGGATCTTTATAGAATATCTAGCCCACAACCCTTATTTTATAGATGAGGAAACATGAAGCCTCGGCAGGGATAGCTTAACTGATTTGCTTATTAGGAGAAATTACCAAAACAGGTCTAGAAGGCAGGTCTCCTAGGTTCTTTCCATACTACCATATGTCTTCACCAAAAATAAAAAATAAAAAATTTTAGATAAAAGATGAGTTATGAAAACCATTCTTAAAACTCACAAGGATTTGGAACTAGACAGATTCCATCACAATCGAAAATTGAAAGATCAGTTAATTCTCTAGCTCAATGCCTTAGAACTTACAGAAGCAGCCTCATCATACAAGGCTTATTTTAAAATGTTTGTTTCAAAACAACGAATAAAGTTCTATTGCCAATGAGTAGTACTTTCATTGACTCTTAAAAAAAGACAAGATTAAATTCTCTGTCTTTTATTAAGTCTCATAAAACCCTAACTATTCATAAAATTGGAGTCTGAAAAGGTTTTTAGCCCAGTATTTATTTATTTAGGGACAACAAAATAAACTACCTAAACAAAAAAGAACTATTAAGAGAAAACAGCATCTAAGTAGTGAGCAAAGTTTCCCAATGAGAAGCATGAAAACACACATTTGATGTACACAGAACCAAGACACCACAAACACTACAGAGCTTACTGCACAGCTCAATATAACACAAATATAAGTGAAGAACAAGTGATACAGGACCCTTTTCCATTCCCTTCTGTCACTCTCATTTCTAAATAAAGAGGAACTACAGAGAAATATAAGAAGTGGCAAATTGACGGGGAAGTTACATTTTTTCTTCTATGGGAAGCAGAAATTCCTATAAATCACAAACAGTCACAAAATCTAATTTTACTGAAATCAAAGTTAGAGTTCAAAATGTTTCTTATGAAGCAGAAAAGCCACCTATTTTAATATAATTGTAAAATAAAAAGGCTTCAGTATATCTTCAGCACTCACCTCTTCTGGGGTGATTACACCTGTTTCCTTAAACTTTGATTCCTAAAGAAAGCAGAAAGAAAAGCAATATTGTATCTTGTTTCACTGGCAATTAAATATGTTTCTGGGGGCAATTATTTGCCTGCTGGTACCCTTCTAAGCAATGAAGCACATACACACACACACACAAAATCATTCTATTTATCTAATCTATAATCTAACTATCTAATCTACCTATCTGTATCTATCTATCTGTCTCACTCACTGGTAATGACGACAGGAATATACAAGTCTAACGTAGGAAACAGACATAAAAATAATTATAATACTATCGGATCACTGCTATACCAGAGTAAAGTTCTATGTAGAAACATTCTAAGATTTAAATAAAAATGAAGTCTTACAGTGATTCTGTGAAATAAACAAATATCTTCATTTTACAGCACAGCAAAAATGTCTTAAAGATGTTTAGACATCTTACAATTCAGCCAGTCTTATTTAAACTGAATAATATTAGAAACCAAATCTAGAAATCATTTAGCATTTTCCCCTAATTTCATCTCCACCAAGATATTGACACACTATCCTCTCCTCTAAAGCAAGGATGCTGTTAACTAAATTTTTCTAAACCTTAAATTATATGTAAGATTTTCTGGTAGAATCTACAAAAAGGAGAAGACTTATTTATGAACATTATTCATTCAACAAATGTTTACTATGTGCCAGACACTATTTGAGGCAGTGGGGCTATTTAGTTGTGAATAAAATATACTCAAATGTATTCTTGCCTTCATAAGGAGTTTCAACTCTAGTTAAGGAAGAAAAGCCAAATGGTAATGAATAACACAGCATGAAGTAAAAAGAAGCAAAGGGGAATCTGTGGGGTGGTTGGGGAGAGATGGTCATTTAAAATAGAACGCTAAGAGAACAAAGACTTCACTGAACAATGACTTGAAAACCTTAAGGCAAGGAATATGCCATAAGGCTTTAAGTGCCAAGAGCTTTTCAGATAGAGGAAAGGGCACATGCAAAACCCTGAACCAAGAGTGTGCTTAACAGAATAATAAAGAGGAGGTCAGGTTAACTTAAGCAAGAGCAGTCAGGGGATGGAGTAGATGAGACTGGGGTCTCTACCAATTAAACAGAACCTTAGAGATGATTTTAAGAACTTCAGTGTTTACTGCATGTACATCCTCCAAACACAACATGATTTTTCTTAATTTTTACTTGCAAGAAGAAGGCAATTACTTATTTCCTGAAGATTTTGTTTTTTCTCCTTGCCCTCCCTTATCTAGCAGGAAACTGTAAGGATTCGCTCTGTAAACCAACAGTTTGCACAGGAGGTATCAAGGAAAAGGTCATTAATTCTTTCCTTTTCACTAAAAACATATACCATACATAATGACATGCTAACAGTTCCTCTTCAGTTTGGTGAGCAAGTAAAATGACTCCTCGAAACACAATTCTACATCATAAATTTTATATTTAATTTGGGCAGTCTCTTGCTCCTCTCTCCCTGAAACTAAAAAGTTGCAACAATGGTGTATTATTAAAATACTGTATACCTAGGTAGATATGATAGTCTGAAAAGGTAACATAATACGTAAAAACATTTGATTTAAATGTGAAAATTACTTTCCAATCTTACTTTGACTGAAGAATCTTAAAATGACTTTCACAGTAAAGAAATGTAAGCAAACCAACAGTTGAAATTCTCATTTATAATCGCTGGTTTATTTCTTACTTTGCCAATAAGTTATTCTTTTAAAAGGAGTTTTAGAAAAACGAATTTTAAAAAGTGCAGACCTAATTATTTCCCTTTATCATGGAAAGGGAGCAAAGCAAAACTCTCCACTATTCTTAGCTTATTAGAGTATTTCATCCCCACACTGAGATTGGTACATTTTAATTGAAAGCCTAAAAACAACCAGAAAAAAAACAAAAACTAAGCAAGAATTTCCTATTAATTTACTATTCTTGCTTTTCAGAAAGCAAAAATGAACTTACAACAAAAAACTTACTCCAAAAGACTTATAACAGAAAAATTTGAAGGCAGTTCTAGAAGTTTACCTTTGAAAAAAAAAAAATTAGTCACTACTGTAATAGCTAATGTGTCACAATGTTTCACTCTAAAATGTCTGTACTGTTGCCAATATACTAAAAAGAGTATACAGCCAGGAAGGCAAGACGTGCCTTACTATCACTAATAACCAGCTACGGCTATCTGAAAAGCCTGGGAAAGAGTTTGCTCCTTAGATGGGTTCAAGGTTACTCAATGAGATAAGGTTGCCAATTTACCTCGTTCCTCTGATAACGAAACGAGTTGGGATCCTACTCACAACTTCACCACTATAGCGGACTTTCTATGAAACTTAAAGGAAAAGTGATATATGTCAAACACTGAATTCATTTTTTAAAAAGATAAGCAAAATCCTAGTTTAAAAAGTCAAAACGACTTCCAATGTTTGGATTTCACGTTCTTCAATCTACTCAGCCGCCGACCACCTTCTAACCCGACGTATCCAACTGCGCAGAGCTATGACGGGAAAAGGCAGGAACACGCACAGAGCGTCGCTCCAAGTTTACCCCTGAGGAGTCAGAAAGCCCTAAGGAACAGCAGGATAAGACTACGAGTCGGGGGCTGCACCTTTCCTTGCGTCCCGAGCCCTACCGCCTTCCTATACCTTGCTCCGCCGAAAACGGGACTTCTGCGGCGCCGGGTCCCTGCAGGGTTGAGCATGTGCCTGACAGCCCCAGGCAAGCCCGGCCTGGCTTACCTTGAGGACCGGGGTCAGGTACTCAGCCACTTCCAGTGCCTTTCCCTTCACCGTGTTAATCACATTCTGCATCCTGGGGCCGGAGCAGCAGCCGGCCCCGCGACGAGATGGAAAGGGGAGCCGAGTCAGGTGCAGGGGAGTCAGAAAATGTCCCCGCTGTCGCCGACTCGCATCAGCACCCTGCCGGCAGCACCCGAGGGGACGGGACGCGACGCGACGGGACGGGCGGGACGAGGGGGCGGGGCGGCAGGCACCGCGCGCGAGGACAGAGCGCGCGCTCCTTGCGCCCCAGGCAGCCGGCGACGTACTCGGCCCAGCTGTCACCCGGCCGCGAGGGAGGGTAGCGGGACCGAAGGCAGACCTGAAAGGAGAAGCGGCCGCACGCGCACCCCT